>JAWQFJ010016276.1:0-25000 GCA_034096865.1 Theodoxus fluviatilis | reverse complement strand
GGGGGGATGTATTCTAATAGTGTCTGATAGTGACTTAACATGTGAGTAATCGACGCAGTCTGACAGGTTTTGAATTCGTCTATGGACGCGCCGTTAAGTCTGCTCGGCTACGCTGTGAAGTGTCTGAATAAGTAAGACGAAAAATCTGCGAAGGATCTACACGACAGGCAAGATTCTACCATTGCTGGAAGGTTCAGACTCCTATTTTGATCTCGGCGAACTAGCGTTACTGAATTTGTCTGTAAATGATTTGATTCGTTAGATGCAACCGTCACCGTGAGGAAAGATAGTGCGAGTCGAGTTTGTCTTGGTATGTTCGAGTCGAGTTTGCCTTGGCATGTTCATTTAGAAATCTCTACAGAAGTGGACGAGAGCTACCTGATAGCTACAAGGAGGTCATACCATGCCATGCCTGTAAGTGTAAGCTAGCGCGCTAGCAAGTCGCGCAGACGTTGTAATCGAGGGAGAGGATTGGGAATGCCCTCACGGAGAGTAGCTTCCCCTGAGAGGCATACACGTATTACGAACACGAAGCGACCAAAGAGCAGAAATGATCTCCGGTGCTCCACATGCCAGGAAATTAACCACAGGAAAAAGAAGTGGACCCAATGCAACGGATACAACCTGTGGTCCCACACCTCATGCGCCGGTCTGACCGTGAGGGAAGCTGATTTACTCCCGATATGGAACTGCGCTCGCTGCCTCAAAGTTGACAACTCACTACCTCCCGACACTTCAGCGACACCTCCGGGTTTCGAGCGTGATATCACCACCTACATTGCTCGGCTCAAGTCATCCATCAGGGTCCTTGCCAAGATTCCGAAGGGAGCCAGAATCGTAGCAGCTGAAGCCTATACCACCTTGCTGAAGGAGGCCCGTGAGAGGAAAACTTTATTCTCCTGGGCCAAGCTGCTCGCGTTCCCCTTCGGTGCCTTGACAACACCATCTAAAGAGAACATCAAGGACCCGACGCAGCCATCTCTCACCACTCAGATCAAGCGCCAGGTGACTACGTATGCAGCGACAACCGAGCCGCTCGAACCGCCGATGCGGGCGGAAAGAACCCTGAGGAAGAAGGGAGAGGTCGACGAAGGTGAACATCTTCGTCGAAGAGTCACTGCGAAGTTCATCGACGGTGACGTCAGAGGAGCCGTGAGGGTGTTGACATCTGAGGACGGTTTTGCAGAAAGAACACAAGAAACCGTCGACGCCCTCAAGGCTAAGCATCCCCCTGCGCCTGTTGACCTTGATCTACCACCACCTCCAGACGGTCAGTTGGCCTCTTCCATATACGTCACCAGAGAAGAGGTGTCCAAGGCGATTAAATCATTCCCTCTCTCATCGGCCGCTGGACCTGACGGATTGAGACCTAGTCACCTCCGGGACCTGGTGGGTCGCGGTACAGCTGCAGCTGGGGATCAGCTGCTGACTGAGCTCACCGCATTTGTCAACATGACCCTCCGTGGGGATGTCCCCGACTTCGCGCTCCCCATCTTCTACGGAGCCTCCCTCATCGCCTTGAAGAAGAAAGACGGGGGCATCCGGCCGATTGCGGTGGGTAACACCCTACGCCGCCTCGCCACCAAGGCTGGACTAAGACCCCTGTCGGAGGATCTGGGGGAACAGCTGCGACCCGTTCAACTGGGCTTTGGAACATCGGGTGGGTGCGAAACGGCCGTCCATGCCACACGCCGCTACATCAACTGCACCCGGGGCAAAAGAGTCATCCTCAAGATCGACATGCGGAACGCATTCAACACCATCCGTCGCGATAAGTTCCTCAGGGCCGCCCGCGAACGCGTTCCTAGAATCTACCCCCTCCTGTGGCAGGCATACTCCGCCCCATCGGCGCTCCTTTTCGGGGACACTGTCCTGGAGTCTGCTACTGGCCTGCAGCAGGGAGACCCTTCTGGCCCAGCTCTCTTCTCCCTTGGGATCGACGAAGCAACGAGGCTGGTCACCTCCGAGCTTAACGTTTGGTTCCTGGATGACGGCAGTATCGGGGGCCCAGTCGACAACGTGCTGGCAGATTTTAACACCATTTCCGCGGAGCTGGCACAGTTGGGGCTTGAATGCAACGACAGCAAATGTGAACTGGTGCTCATCAACCACCAACCAGAGGACATTCCGCGGACCCTGGACCAGTTCAAGGCTGTCCTGCCAAATGTTCGAGTCCTGGCGGAGAACGAGCATCTACTCCTGGGCGCCCCACTGTCTATGGCGGCAATCACACCGGCCATCCGCGCTAAGCAAGAAGCGCTTGAGAGGATGGTCAGCCGCCTTGTCCACATCGAACCCCACCCCGCCCTTGTCCTTCTCAAGAACTGTTTCTCTGTCCCTCGCCTAATATACCTCCTCCGAACCTCCGCGGCCTACACCAACCCTGATGACCTCCGAGTAATTGATAACATCATCCGGGAGACGGTGTCCAGGATCGTCAACGTCGACCTCCAACAAGATTCCTGGACACAGGCGACCCTCCCGGTCAGTCTCGGAGGTCTAGGCCTGCGGAGAAGCGAAGATCTGGCGCTTCCATGTTTCATCTCGTCCCTCCACGCCACCAGCTCTCTCGTCAACTCCGTCCTCTCCAGAACCGTTGGACTGGAGGAGACGGGTGAGCTGGAGGAAGCCATCAACACCTGGAGGTGGAAAAGCCAAACAGAGGAAGAACCAAATGAAGAAGACAGATGGAAGCAGAAAGCTTGGGATACCATCTCTTCCAAGCGAACCCTGGAGGACCTCCTTGCTCGGTCGAACCAGGTCTCAGCCGCGCGCATCCGAGCGGCAGCCCGAGCGGAAAGTGGTAGCTGGATCCACGCCATCCCAATCCCGTCCCTGGGGCTCCATCTGGACCGTGAGACCATAAGAATAGCCGTCGCTCAGAGGGCAGGGGCACCAGTCTGCGAACCCCACCAATGCAGATGCGGAAAAGCTATGGACGCCCTTGGACATCACGCCCTCTCCTGTCGGCTAAGCGCCGGCCGTTTCCCACGCCACTCTGCTTTGAACGACGTGGTGAGACGTGCCCTCCAGAGCGCTGGAATACCATCTGTCCTGGAACCAACCGGGCTCGACAGAGGCGACGGCAAGCGTCCTGATGGGATGACCATCTTCCCCTTCTCAAACGGCCGAAGCTTGGTCTGGGATGTGACGTGCGTGGATTCTTTCGCCCCCAGTAACATCATTTCCAGCGCCCTGCAACCGTCATCTGCAGCAGAGGCAGCGGAAGGGGCGAAGAGGACAAAATACCACATCCTGACCGAACGACACCGCTTTGAGCCCCTCGCCTTCGAGACCACCGGAGTCTTCGGACCTTCAACACTCAAGACCATCGAGGAAATTGGACGAAGACTGAAGGGGGAGACGGGCGAGCCACGGGAGACCATGTGGCTCAAACAACGAATCGGGATGGCTATCCTCCGAGGCAATGCCTTCTGTGTCCTTGCCTCATCCAGATCACGAGATGACTGCGGAGAGAGACTGGGGGTTCCACAGGCCTAGGGCCAGTGACCACCGCACTTTTCACAGTGTAACTGCTCCACACTGTTCGTGTTTATTTATTCGGTCATCTGCAACACGACGGCTGCCCTGTGATCCCAGAACTCTTTGACAGAACCCTTTCTAGCGTTCCTTTCGCCATTCGACTGCTGCTCAAATTTTCGATTGTACGCGTTTCGACTGCCGCTCAAACTTTGATTGTACGCGTTTCGGTGTTAGAACTCTTTCTAGCGTCCCTTTCGCATTTCGACTGCTGCTCAAACCTTTTATTGTACGCGTTTCGGTACTTGTAATTATGCCACTGACCCCTGAGTGCCCTCTGCAGGGTCCTGATCGCCATGCAATGTGGGCTATGTTGATTAGAAACTGCCTCTTCAGTTTAGGTTTTGCGTTTTTCTTGCCAATGTAATGGGCCGGTGGCCTACACATTAAAGTTGTTCAGTTCAGTTCAGTATAGGTTTTGGATTTGTCTGGATAAACGACGGAGGCGTTCAGAACGTGAAACTCTGTGCGCGTTTGTTAGGCGGAGAATCTCGAGGACTAGGCGTTGCCTACGTTTCTCGCTCTGTTAGCCGTAGGTGCGTCTCGCACGCCCTCGACTAGCCATCGAGGCGAGCCACTTGCCTAACAAACTTAAGCAGAGACTGATGGATTGCTGCTTGCAAAAATGGAATGGCAATAATGTAAACCATGACAGACGTATGTGGTATACAACTTTTAAGCAAAATAATTATGAGTTTTGAATTACCTGAATATGATTATCAGAAAGATTTGTTTGTGATTTAGATTGGAATAAATAGTTTGGAAACGAATTTGAGATATTCTGACACTAGTATTTAACTAGTAACGTGGAATGCAATGAATGCAAATTCATGGCGCTAGAAAAGAAAGCTAAATCATAAGCCTGTACATCTACTATGCAGTCAAGTTACAGGAAAGTAGACTGGAGATCAATGAAGACCAACAGACATTTTAGGGTTACGGGATACCCGATCGATGTATTTTGTGTGAGTGCATTATTTATTTACCATGGGTTCATTTCAGTTATCGGTTCTCAGTTCCCCAGTGTTCCTCTTCAGCCAGATCCAGAAACCACTGCAGCTATGCATGTGTCTAGTTAGCTCAGCGCTAAAAACGAGCTCAATGCGTGCGTACACATGTATTCTACTGGCACGAGAAGTGCGCGCATGAAATGAGTAGACAGTCCATTCCAAGCCACAGGAACATAGCATCTTGCGCGCGTTCATGAGATTCTTTTTGCCATGGCTGTGCACGTGCAGAAGAAGTACTATACTGCGTCAAAGTTTCCCAGCGTGTTCCTGTCAACACCAGCAAAGGCTTGGACTCGTTCCAAGATGGAGGCCGTCGCCCCGGTCCTCTCCCTGACTGCCTAGTGAAGCTGTTTTGAGACTGCATGCTTCGTCAGCAGCAAGAACGTACATGTGCATGTCATGAGGAGATCGTAGCGGGAACGAAACTTAATCACGCTTTCATATCTGAGAACAGTATGTGTGTGTGTGTGTGTGTGTGTGTGTGTGTGTGTGTGTGTGTGTGCGTGTGTGTCATTTGTCTGAATCGCAGTTATGCGAAGAGCGCGTGATTGCTTTGCTAAGCTATGAGCCTGTTAATGTTATACGTACAGAAAGCCACAAGGTTGTACTGCAGGAAAATCTACTCCGGACAAAATAATGTGCTGTCAAACTATAAGACAGTCGTCTACATCGGCGAGTCTCTCCTGCAAAATGCCGTTCCGTCAATCTCACCCTCCATTCTATCGAATTCCCTTTCCTTTCCAGTCCTTCCCCTTTTCACTCCCACTCTCAACCCATCCCTCCCCCCTACTCCCCTCCCCTTCTCAACCCCATTCCTATCCTACCCCCACTCCATCCCACCCCATCTTCATCACACCTCCCTGCTCCCCTCCCCTTCTCAACCTCACTCCTATCCTAACACCCCCCCCCACCCCCACCCCCACCCCACTCCAGCCCATCCCCACCCCCCCCCCCCCCCACCCCATTCGACCCACACTCCTGCCTAATACAACGCGCGGCAGCTGGTGTCTGTGAGGGCAGACTGTGATCATTCTGTGAACCCGAGTCAGTAGTGACTCAGGCACAGTTCGCATTGAATGCTTAATAGACTAATTGACCCTTCGCATTACAGCATTGCGCCAAAAATAGTTCGTTCTCATACTATTTTTGTTCTTCAATTTTTACAAAAATCATTCAAATGTCAAAACTTCTTTCCATTTCAACACAAATATTATATTTTATCGATTAAACGCTTGTTTATTGCCTCAACAAGAATAAGTTAAGAGTTTGGTGCGAAATAGTCTTGGAACTACTTTAACGGCGTATATGTCAGGGAGCAGATCGGCTATCCCACAAGCCTCTCGTGTGACCTCCACTTGCATATTTCAGATGAAAACCTTCCATCACGTGATGTCAACTGGGCTAGAGACACTTTCGCCGATAGGCGATCGAGTCTCTAGTGAATTAGAATGGGCTGTGTTGACGCTACAGTGCGATCACATAACCCTTGACGCGGCCTCGAGCCAGCATCGGGTTGGAATGCATCTCAGGGCTTGGAGATGCGACTGCATGGTCTCTGACTGTGTCCTTTCTACATACATGTATATATGTGTCTGTCCCTGCAAAGCCGTCAGGTGCATACAGCAGATTGATCACGTGGCCCAGTGATCAGGAGATAAAATTAAATGTGGTCAGAGCCCCAGATATGGATGATAATTAAGTCTCTAAATAGAATTACTGCCTTTACTTCCATAAAATAATCCGGTCGTTTCCAATGTCCATAGCCCACCACTCATTCTCAGCCCCCACTCCCACCCCCATCCCATTTCACCCCACCCCAACCCCCCAGCCCCCACCCCCTCCACTCCTCACTCCTACATCGCCCTACCCCTACTCCCATCTGCCGCAGATGAGATCACCCTCTCGATCTACTCTGCATGCACAACAGCAGTTTATCTTTCCGGTGCAGCAGGTGCAGGCTTTCATGATGAACGTTCTCCACACGTACGCTGTCACGTGACAGTCGCCTGCTGCTTGCATGGCTGTAGGCTATTGTCTCCCTTTGCCTCCATATTTTTCGTGTGCATGCTGTGCGCATATATATACTAATCATTGTGCTGGTGACGACTGGTATGAATTTTAAGATTCATTGTGATCGCGGAGACAAAGACGCCGACGACGTTTATTAATGTTTGTGACGACGACGACGACGACGACGACGATGATAATGACGACGACGATGACGATGATGATGATGATGATGATGATGATGATGATGATGATGATGTTGACGATGATGGCAATGATGATGATGATGATGATGATGATGATGATGATGATGATGATGATGATGATGATGATGATGGCAATGATGATGATGATGATGATGATGATGACGATGATGATGATGATGTGACGACACGACGATGATGATGATGATGTGACGACACGACGATGATGATGACAACGACGATGATGATGTCAACGATGATTACGACGACGTTGATGAAGTAAACGATAATGATGACGGCGACGACGATCTAACATGTGATTTGAAATACAACTTCGCCGCATTAAGTTTAAATTTTATTAAGTAGTTTCTTAGAAGCATCGCGCGAGATTTTTCAGCTTCGGATTAGCCACCTTTTCTCGCTTAGAACTCCTTTTCAGCATACTTTTTGCAAATGTTGGGACAGAATTTCCACATTCAAGTTTTTGCTACGAACGTTGCAAACAGTTACACTTAGAAGGAATGTTATGCGAAAAAAAACTGCCCAGTTTCTTTTTTTTCGGTCAATAAATTGTTTACATTTATTGCGATATATAAGGATCAAAACGACGGACAAACAAACAAGCTTTTGCTTAGCTTCTCTCTGTCTCTCTCTGTAGCTGTCTCTCTCTCTCTCTCTGTCTCTCTCTGTCTCTCTGTCTGTCTCTCTCTCTCTCTCTCTCTCTCTCTCTCTCTCTCTCTCTCTCTCTCTCTCTCTTTCTCTCTCTCTCTCTCTCCACTCCCACAGGTGGCGACTAGTGTAGAGCACGCGTTCACTTCGGCTCTGCTTATTTTACTCCCTGTGAGTGAAATAAAATCAGCACTATGCCAGTTGCTGGTCTTCCAACAGCTGTTGAGGTACTGCTGACCTCGCTGCTTGCCTCGGATGAGCTGTCCTCGTGGAAAGTGGCAGGGGAGTTGGGCAGTATCGTGGTTGTGCTACGATTCAATCCAAGCGGCGGGCAGCCATTGCCCGAAAACGATACCCGCCGAGGATACTGGAGAAGAAAGCCTCCAGCACAGCTCCGACGTGACCAGCTACGGGCACAGAGACACCAGCTTGGGTGAGCAGAAAACGCGTCAAAGCTGTCTTGAAAATAACTGTGAAAATGTCGCGAATATTGAATTCGACAGTGTTGATGTTACTGCACGTGCTTCACGGGCCTCTACGTCATCAGTCCCTTGCGCTTCAAAAGCCTTGACCTTTGACCCTGCAAGCAGTGCTGTGGACTCTGTAGCAGAAGAAACAAGTGAGCCCGAAATCACTGTCCCCGATGATACTGCAAGGGATCAGCCGTCAAGGGAGGAACCGGAGTGGTTGAGGGACTTCACAGCACAACTAGAGGCAGCTTCTGAAGCACACCAGAACAAGTTACAGGACGATCTAAAGAGACTGACAAAATCCGGCGAGGACGAGAGATGTAGTGCTGGAACTCGTGCTTTGGATCCATCTGCCCACACCGATGAACATGGGCATGTCAATGAAAACACATCCCGCAAGTCATCACCAACTGAAGATCCCACCAGTAATCGATCTCATCCCAATCGTCTGACACTTGATTGCTCAACTGTACCACCGCCACAGCCTCCATCTACAAGAACTTCCAAGCAGGTCAACCGACAGCCGACAGCTGACGGACACAACAGACGCAACGACTTCTCAGGCGGCACGGGCGGCACGGGCTGCATGAGGAAAACGCGAGGGAGGCCTGCAGCGAAGCAAGACCACCGGTAGCAGAATGCGCGGATGTTGCGGGAAAAGCAAGCACACTGTTGTAAATTGACAATGTCACTTTTCCCCCTCTTCGGTCGCGTTGTAACTTGCAAGACTGGGCATCAGTCTTGAACCCAGTCAGTGCATATCTGTTTATGTTCTCTTGTTTCGTTGTGACGGGCCGGAATGGCCTAACAAATAAACAAGTTCGTTCGTTCTCTCTCTCTCTCTCTCTCTCTCTCTCTCTCTCTCTCTCTCTTCTCTCTCTCTCTCTTTCTCTCTCCCTCTCTCTCTCCCCCCCTCTCTCTCTCTCTCTCTCTCTCCCTCTCTCTCTCTCCCTCTCTCTCTCTCTCTCCTTCTCTCTCTCTCTCTCTCTCTCTCTCTCTCTTTCCCTCTCTCTCTCTCTCCCCCCCCTCTCCCCCTCTCTCTCTCTCTCTCTCTCTCTCTCTCTCTCTCTCTCTCTTTCTCTGTGTGAATGATGCTTCCGGGCACTAATGTTGCTGCCCGAATCGAATCTAACCATATGCCTCTAGAATTTATAATTGGTCCAAAGCAATTGCCACTAAATAATTCTCTGACGACAAAAACGTACTCTAAATTGGCTTGGGATCCGGGAAAAGAGGAATTATTCCTCACCCAGATCCACTCACAAGAATTCGATGAAAAGCTCCTTAGAGCAACAACAGAAATGAACACTTCAATAGATACAGCATTACTAACTCTCACGCAAGCAATAGTAGAATGTGGGGAAAGCATGAGAATAGAGATTAAAGTTCGAGACAAGGCTTCTAGAACGCCGCGCGCCACTTGGTTCGACCAAGAATGTAACAAACAAAAACTAGATACTCGAAATGCTCTCAAACAATATAGGAGACAAAAGTCAGTAAAAAAAAGAAAAATTATCTATCCTTACGGCGGCAATATAAAAGCCTCATTAAAGAAAAGAAAAAGAACTACTATGCTGAAGCGCGCAATACGCTTCTGAACAGCTGTAGAGATTCTCATTCCTTTTGGTCTCTGATCAAGAAGTCCACCAGGCACTCAGCTCCTCAGCCTGACATTGACTTAGAAACATGGGCGACACATTTCAAAAAAGTCTTTCAGAGTGATGGTAATTTCCAATATGAGGTCTCTGTTGATGAATACTCAGTGTACCATAATGAACTTGATGCCCAAATAAGCCAGGATGAGGTCAGATGTGCCCTTAAAAACATAAGACCATCCAAAGCTCCAGGGCTTGATGGGATACCTGGGGGCTGCCTCAAAGCAGCAGGAGAAAAAATAATTCCATTTCTGACCAAATTGTTTAATGCCATGTACGACCTTCATTATTTTCCGCAATCCTGGTCACGTTCTGTAATTATCCCAATACATAAAAAGGGTGATATCCTGAACACTGATAATTATAGAGGCATATCCTTATTGAACGCAATGTCTAAGATGTTCACAGCAATCTTAACAAGACGCCTGAGAACATGGATGACAGTTGAAAACAAAATATGTTTGGAGCAGGCTGGGTTTCGAACCCAGCACTCAACAGTCGACCACATCTTCACACTTTACTGTATGATACTTAGGCATGTGTACGGAGATAGGCGAGGAAAACTGTACGTTGCCTTCGTTGATTATAGCAAAGCCTTCGATTCTGTGAATCGTCCACAACTGTGGAAAGTCCTTAAAGGTGCATGTCTCTCAACGAAATTCATATTAATGTTAAAGGCCATGTACAGTAAAGTCCAAGCATGCGTGCGGTGGCGTCACGTGATATCGGACTTTTTCGACTGTCCAGTCGGACTGAAACAAGGAGCATTAGAGAGTCCTTCCATATTTTCTCTGTACATTGATACGGTAGCAGACTATATAAGAGCAAATGGTAAACATGGTGTACAACTAATGTCAGGCATGGCCGAAATATTCCTTTTGCTATTCGCCGACGATGTCGTACTGCTGGCAACTTCACCAGTGGGTCTTCAAAACCAAATTAACAACCTGGCATATGTATCGAAGTCTTTAGGTCTGACGATAAACAAAGAAAAAACAAAAGTTATGGTGTTCAGAAAAGGAGGACATTTGGCTGCTGGAGAAAGATGGTTCCTAGATAAACTAAACTTGAGGTAGTTAACCATTATAAGTACCTCGGTTATGTACTCACGACCAAATTGTCCTTTGGAGCTACGCAAGACGATATAGCAGTCAGAGGTAAAATGAAAAGCGTGCATGTGCTGAAAGCGCTATGGCATGTTCGGAGTACCGATACAACTGTCTTTACTAGGCTGTTTGACGCACAGGTACAACCTTCACTCATGTATGGGGCAGAAATATGGGGTCTTCATGAACACAGGAAAATAGAAAGGGTCCACACATTCGCGTACAAAAGGTTTCTCGGACTCGACTCTAGGTCACCAAATCACACTGTATACGGAGACCTAGGAAGATTTCCCTTATACATCAGTAGCTGTGTACGAGCTATTAAGTACTGGCTCAAGCTTGGTAGCATGCAAGAAGACAGACTTCCGAAACAAGCATATTTGATGCTGCTGAAGTCGTCCATCTCGGAGGAACGAAACTGGTCCGACCAAGTCAAAATTTGCCTCTTTAGACACGGTTTTGGATTTGTGTGGATCAGTGGAGGGGTTGGAAATGGAAAACTATTCCTGCGTACTTTTAAGCAAAGACTGATTGATTGCTACCTACAAAGATGGAACAGCACAATTATAAGAAGTGATAGATTCATGTGGTATTCATCCTTCAAGCGTAGCCTAGGATTGGAAAAATACCTGAACATAATTAACATAAAGAAATTCCGTGATGTTTTGATACGATTCAGGTTTAGCATCAACGATTTGAAGATAAATAGAAGATATGCAGACGAGACTGATCTCGGATGTCCATTCTGTGGAGATAGAGAGGATGAAGAACATTTTCTTTGTAGATGCACTGCATACAATGAATTGCGCTCGAAATACTTAAGACATCTGTTACCTAATAGATATAATGGATCCATGAGTACGGTAATAATGCGAGAGTCCGACACGAGAAAAATAAGATCCTTAGCCATGTACATATATTATGCTCTTGAAATGCGTACCCACAGACTAGGGGACAGATGTATGGTCCCGGTAACTGTTCGACCCGCTCTGTGACTAAACTGGCGATGATTATTTGTGTTTTATGGTAAACTCGTGTATTTGCAATGGGCCGATGGCCTTGACAATAAAGTTCAAGTTCAAGTTCAAGTTCTCTCTCTCTCTCTCTCTCTCTCTCTCTCTCTCTCTCTCTCTCTCTCTGTCTCTCTCTCGGTCTCTCTCTGTCCGTCCGTCAGTCCGTCTCTCTACTACAACCTAGGATTGATTTGTTTAAACATAGCCTATCTTATTCAGAGGCTACTATGTGGAACACACTATCCAATTCTCTTAAATTGCGAAATCTTTAGAGAAATTCAAATTGAAACTACACACTTTTCTTATGCAGTCATCCTACATACTTTCATCTTATTCAAAATTCATTTTGTGGTTATTTTCAACGTGGTATTTCGTTACCATGAATTGATTGTAACCTGCGTTATTGTGTGAATTTTGTGTGGGATAGAGGGTGGGTGGGTGGATAGGGGTGGGGGATGGGATTGGATTTGTTTGTTTCGTTTTCTTGTTTTAACAAGGGCTGGATGAAAGATAGGCAGTTATGCCTAATTCATGTATTTCCCTTGAAAAATAAAGTTTAATAAAAATACTTTCTCTCTCTCTCTCTCTCTCTCTCTCTCTCTCTCTCTCTCTCTCTCTCTCTCTCTCTCCTTCCCACCCCCATCTCCTCTCCTCTCCTCTCTCTCTCTCTCTCTGCCTTCCACCCCCACTCCTCTCCTCTCTCTCTCTCCTCTCTCCTCTCTCTCGTCCTCTCCTCTCTCTCTGTAGTGTGCTCCCCTCGTCTCTGTCCTCTGTCTTCGTCTCTCGTCTCTCTCCTCTGTCTGCTGTCGACCTCTCCTCTCTCTCTCTCGCTCTCCTCTCTCTCCTCTCTCTCTCTCTCTATCTCTCTCTCTCTCTCTCCTCTCTCTCTCTCTTCTCTCTCTCCTCTCTCTTGCAATTGACCAACGCTTACAGAGAATACAGGAAATGCCACCAGATACTCAGGATGCATTCTAGTTCACTAGACACTTCCGCCTGCCTGCGAAACAGTCTCTAGCACAGTTGACATCACGTGATGGAAGGATTTCGTCCGAAAATTTCAAATTAGGTCACACGAGAGGCTTGTGGGATAGCCGATCTGCTCCCTGACATACGCCGTTAAAGTAGTTCTAAGACTACTTCGCACAAAACTCATAACATACTTTTGTTGAGGCAATAAACTAGCGTTTATTCGATAAACTAACAGATTTGTGTTGAAATGGAAACAAGTTTTGACATCTGAATGATTTCTGTAAAAAAAAGGGGGGGGGGGGGGGATAGTATCAGAACGAACTATTTTTGGCGCAATGCTGTAATGCGAAGGGTCAAGCCTATTACGCATTCAATGCGAACTGTGCCCGAGTCACTTCTAACTCGGGTTCACAGAATGCTCAGGATGAACCATCATGTTTAGGGCCTGATTGAACCAATTTTATATCGATGTACATATTTCATCCTGGTTTTCAATAACCATAGAGTTGTGACAAATTCTGGTATATTATTGTCCTGATCACAAGTTGGCATACTGTCATGAGCTTTACCACACTGCTGTACCACAGATTTAAATTTATGTATAATATGCATATACTCTTTCATACTGATGGGTCGTCGGCCGCCAATAACAAATCAATCAACCCATAGATCAATCAAAGTAGCAGGCAGGAAAGGTCGTATAGATTCGGTAACATTTGCATTTCTGCCTCGCCTGTCGAGCCAGAGAGATCTATGGTAGAAACCCAGGCAAGCTCTGTGCACATCAGGCGCTCAAACGTCTGCATGGAGTCGTGTTGTTATCATGTCCAGCCCACACATGCCTGCACTCCAGCTTTTCACGCAGTGCAAAGTAGCCGCCCAGTGCACCAACTGGCCTAGCACCACTCCAAGCATGATAGCCGCAATGCACAGTCCGAGGCAAATGCGCACGTCAGCAACTGCATCGACGTTCTCGGCGAGCGGCACGTGCTGCGTGGAGTCCAATTCTCGCACGAAAAGTTTGGAGGTCAACGCCCATCTCACACGTAAGTATAGTGAGCGTTAAGGCCTCCGCACAAAAGGCAACCAAAGTCTATTGCCACGTTGCTTGCGGCCGGTTGCTTGCCGTGTGCCAGGCAATGCTGGAGGCTGAGCTCGCACTCGCTTCCACTGTGACCTTTCACCTCTCGCCACGTTGCGAACACGTCGACCCGCGGACACATGGTTCTGCGTTTGACCTGCATTCTTAAAATGTAGGAGCTTTCACGACCTATTGATGCATTCAACATACAGCTTTGATAAATTAATGCTGTTCATGGCTTACATTTTCTTTGGATGGGGTTTCTAGTGTCCCCAAATTCAGCATTTTCAGTGCGAAGCGAAGACAATCCGCCATTAAATGTGCAATTGTCGCGAGAACACGAGAACGAGACTCTTGGTGGATTCACAGAGAGTGGCTGGAGTGGCACGCCACTGCCACCAAAACTAGAACAGGTTGAAACACGAGCAACTCAGTTGCTGGTGGCGTGGAAAGTTGCTTGGAATGCCAGTTGCTTTTAACCGACATCGCACACGAAGCAATGTATGGCAAGCAATCGAGTTGCCGGAGTGGAGTTGCCTCGTGTGCGGAGGCTTTTACTCACCATCCATTAAAATCAGTATATTCAACACAACACCAGTCAATAACTTGGATAACACACAAAGAATATTTACTTTACCTACATGACCGATTATGCGACTTCAGGATCAACACTAAGATACCAGAAATTTTCCTCTCCAACATGTCCTGCCACTGAAAATCACTGTAGCTGTCGGAGCGTTCTTACACACGTCTGCTCTGTGCAACGTCAAGGCCGGAAGTCAGAGAGAGAGAGAGAGAGAGAGAGAGAGAGAGAGAGAGAGAGGGAGGGAGAGGGAGAGGGAGAGAGAGGGAGAGGGAGGGAGGGAAGGAGGGAGAGAGAGAGGGAGGGAGAAGGAGAGAGGGAGGGAGAGATAGAGAGAGGGAGGGAGATGGAGGGAGAGGGAGAGAGGGAGGAGAGGGAGAGAGGGAGGAGAGGGAGAGAGGGAGGGAGAGGGAGAGAGGGAGGGAGAGGGAGAGAGGGAGGGAGAGGGAGAGAGGGAGGGAGAGGGAGAGAGAGAGGGAGAGAGAGGGAGAGAGGGAGGGAGGGAGGGAGAGAGAGAGAGAGAGAGAGAGAGAGAGAGAGAGAGAGAGAGAGAGAGAGAGAGAGAGAGGCAGAGAGAGAGAGAGAAAGAGCTCGTGTGTTCAAAGCACGTTAGCTTAACACGATACTAATGATGCCACTGTAATGCAAAGAAAAGTCACGCAACATACCTGAAACAGCTGAAGTATGGAAGAATTTTCTGGCGAAGATTTCCTGGGCGAGGACAGCGGTGTCGACACGAACGTTTTCTGTCTGTCACAGTCCGACGAAACGAGTGTCACCGACGAAAATTACACTTCGAAACTCAAATATCAAGAACAGCACAACAACTGTGGAAAAAGCAGTTAGCAAAGTTTGGTCCTTTCCCTGTCTGCTGAGACAGAGACAGCTCCGTGTTCTGTAGAGTTGCTGTGTCCCCATTGTCACAAGAGAAGTAAGAGTTGAGACACCACAAGGACGTCTTACACAACGGGTCTTTCACTTTCTCCCCTAAGTCACATTGCAGCACAGATCAAAACTGGATTTCACTTTGTGGACTGGTCACCGAAATGACACGGTAAAAAATATTGTCCGTAATTTGGTCTGGAGATTGAAACATTTTCGAAACCTCTTCACGTAGTGAGTCGTCAGTAGGATACAGATGTCTATGAGAATACACTAGAAAGAAATACTTTTACCTGGTCATGTTTTCAGAGCCAGAGAAGTTGCACAGACTCCTCATAGTGTTACACAAGACAGGAAATCAGTGTTGTAAAACTGGCGATTGACTCAAACTCACATTCTGATTCACAACACAGACACAATGGCCTCCAATGAAAGCGATGTTTCAGCCAACACAGGCAGTGGCTTCTGGCAGGGAGAAATGTTGCAGACTGCTGCAGAGTTTCCTGTGCGGTGCAGGGAGTTGCAGAGTCCAGAGGGGAGAGAACAGCGAGACTTGCTGGAGCTGGTGCAGTCGGGTAGAAGGCCTCGAGCTCTGCTCTACAGGGGAAGGTGAATTACCGTTATAACACTGCAGAGAGGTTGGGACACGCCCCCCACTCTGCCAATCACAGGCTGCCCGTCACCCTGACCTCTGCTGACTCCGCCCCCCCCTCCACCCAGTTTTGTGTCCTTCATTCTCTACTTCGCTGGTCCCGCATGACGCCCACTACCACTCTCTTTGAGTGATTGACAGCCTGCTACACCTCTACCCACCCTTTCCCTCAACGCTCTCCCTCGGTCCCTACACCCCATACTTTACCCCTACCCACCCCCGCTCCCCCGTTCCCCGTCTTCTTACTTAGATGCAGTCGTCGCTGATCCCTGTACCTTGTAATGAAATGCTATGAACGCCTTGATGACACCACGTGGTGGGGGAGGGGGAAGGGTAGGAATGGGTAGGAGAACAGCACACATATAAAATCATCAATTGCGTGCATGCGTCCAAGAGTGCGTGCAAAACTACGTGCAAGAGGGCGTGCATGCGTGAGTGCATGCATGCGTGCATGAGTGAGTGAGTGAGTGAGTGAGTGAGTGAGTGAGTGAGTGAGTGAGTGAGTGAGTGAGTGAGTGAGTGAGTGAGTGAGTGAGTGAGTGAGTGAGTGAGTGAGTGAGTGAGTGAGTGAGTGAGTGAGTGAGTGAGTGAGTGAGTGTGAGTGAGTGAGTGAGTGAGTGAGTGAGTGAGTGAGTGAGTGAGTGAGTGAGTGAGTGAGTGAGTGAGTGAGTGAGTGAGTGAGTGAGTGAGTGAGTGAGTGAGTGAGTGAGTGAGTGAGTGAGTGAGTGAGTGAGTGAGTGAGTGAGTGAGTGAGTGAGTGAGTGAGTGAGTGAGAGCTGCGCTGGCGGGTTACGTCTCCCCCTGTCACGAGCGCTGTCGCTGTCCCGTGATGGCTGGCCTTGAGTGAAGCGGTGCACGACTGAGTGGCTCGCCGTGCAGGTAACTTTCCACCAAGTCAAGGTCTCCGTATCAAGCTATGCTGAGAGTGCACCCTCTACACTGGCTGGAAGTCCAGTCACTGCCATTTTACTCAACTCAAACTGTGGGAGATGCAGTAACATCGGGGGTGAAGTGCAGTGCGTGGCTCGGCTGACTTGAGCAATAGTGGGAGTGGAGTGGAGTGGAGTGGAGTGGAGTGGAGTGGAGTGGACCAGAGCTGAGAGAGAGAGAGAGTGAGAAAGAGAGAGAGAGAGAGAGAGAGAGAGAGAGAGAGAGAGAGAGAGAGAGATGGCGGAAGAAATTCTAGGAGTGTGGTGGTGGTAATTGCTGTGTGGGCAACTGAGGGCAAGGTACACGTGTGTGTGTGTGTGTGTGTGTGTGTGTGTGTGTGTGTGTGTGTGTGTGTGTGTGTGTGTGTGTGTGTGTGTGCGTGTGTGTGTGTGTTTGCAGGCTGGATTAAGTATTGTGTTGTGCAGGTTCTAGATCAAACAAGAAGATCGTAGTGCAATCGGTTTGTTTACATCTAGCCTCTCCGCCAGGTCGTTGCCCAGTCACGTGGTCGAGTCGGGATAAATTTGTCTTGACTATATAATGTGATGTCATTCGTGAAATTTCCAGGCAGTGGAGTAGATCGTACGCTTTTCTGGAAGTGTCTGGAGCCTGTGCACAGGGTATATAAGCCCGACAGACACAGACACGAGAGGGCAGACCAGATACGACAGAGTTAAGGTGAGATCTTGACTAGAGGATAAACGAGTCCTCCTTTGTAAGGAGTGAGTCCTCTGCAGCACTGCGCGTAGAGTGAATTTGTTACGACAATTATTGTTTACTGATTTTCACCGCTGTGTAGCGACCAGTGCGTGAATAAAGTCTATCGAAAACGACCACCAGCATTTTTGAACTTCGACTTCCCGGCGCAAGATAGGAGAACCCCCATACAACAGGACACTGCAAAGAGATCGAGTGCAACAAATGCAATGTGCTATTGTGTGTGTGTTTGCGCCCAAGAGCGCGTGTGCGTTTGAGCGTATGCAGGCATACGTGAGATCTCATCTCGCCATCCTGCAAGGTACCGTACCAGGTGGGAGAAGGAGAGGCGGGCAGAGAAAGAGGTGGGAAGACAACATCAAAGAGTGGACAGGCTTGACCTTTGCTGACTCACAGCGAGCCACAGAGGATAGAGATCGATGGAGGAAGATTGTCTGAAAGTCATCAGTGGTGCCTCAACAACCCATCTCAGGATTAAGAGACTGAACTGAACTGATGCATACGTATGCGCACGCGCACGGATACATCTGCATGAGCTGACCCTGTTTCTCATAAGTACATACATGACTTGATTATTAAGTCTCCGACGAAGAGCTGTATTCTAGACCCCATTCCCACCTCCCTCACTAAGCAACTTCTTGATGATCTTGTTCCGCTTATAACTGACATTGTCAATGCCTCTCTCTCCACAGGTTCCGTCCCCACACAGTTCAAGCGGGCGCTTGTCAATCCTCTTCTGAAAAAGCCTAGTTTAAACTGCAATGTTCTGAAAAAATATAGACAGATGCCAAATCTTTCATTTCTTTCAAAGATTCTTGAAAAGGTTGTTCTGGCTCAGTTACAGAAGCACCTCGCTGATAATGGTTTGTTGGACGCATGCCAGTCCGCGTACAGGAAGGGTCACAGCACTGAGACCGCTGTACTGAGTGTCCTTGATGGTCTGCTTGTGAACGCGGATGAGAAACGCGTGTCACTCATGGCGTTGTTGGACCTCAGTGCAGCGTTCGATACGCTTGACCACGCCATCCTCCTGAAGCGTTTAGAGCTATCTTTTGGATTCCGTGGCACCGTTCTCGACTGGTTTGCGTCCTACATTCATGATCGGTCTCAGTCCGTCATTGTTGACGGCGTCATGTCAGCCCCAACCCCACTTGTTTTTGGCGTCCCACAGGGTTCTGTCTTAGGTCCTGTTTTGTTTACATTGTACTCCCAACCCCTTTCAGATGTAATATCAAGACATGAGTGTGATTTTCATAAGTATGCAGATGACACTGAATTGTCAAAGAGTGCACAAATTGGTGATTTTTCTTCTGTGCAGTCAGATATTGAGACATGTGTTGACGATGTACTTTCATGGATGAACAGCAACAAACTGATGCTCAACACAGATAAAACTGAAGTTTTACCTGTCGGTGCACCATCACGTCTTGGGCTTGTGGGGAGTGAGTCCACAGTCATTGGGGGTAGCTCTATTCCATTCAAGAGCTCAGTTAGGTATCTCGGTGTTCACATTGACCAGACCTTGTCCATGCACGATCAGATTAGCAGTACATGCCGTGCATGTTTTCTTGAACTGCGCCGTATTGCATCAATCCGTCAATACCTTTCGGACACTACCTGTGCTAGGCTAGTAACTGCCAGGATCACGTCACGACTGGATTACTGCAATTCAGTCCTGGCTGGTCTTCCGGCAGAACAACTAAACCGTCTGCAACGAGTTCAAAACAGTGCGGCACGTCTGGTTCTTATGAAGGGCAAGCGCGATCATGTGACACCCCTCCTGAAACATCTACACTGGCTTCCCGTTAATTTCCGCTGCCAGTACAAAATTGCTGTTTTGGCGTACCGTCATTTTGATTCAACCCTTCCGGCATATCTTTGTACCTATCACCCTTCCCGTTCTCTCCGCTCATCAAGTGAAAAGCTTCTGAAAATTCCAAAGCGTAGTACCAAGTCTTTCGGAGAGCGTAGTTCAGTTTCATTGCCCCTAGTGTCTGGAATTCCCTGCCGGCTGGCCTACGTGATGCACCAACTATGTCCATATGTTTCGTCTTGCTTTTCTGTAACCTCCTAGTTTGTTTTTTTCAAGTCCAGTTATGATAGTCGTACGAGTGTTGTGCTATGTATGTAGTATGACTGACGAGTAACTGCGTGTAAATGTGGCTATGGCCGCGTATTGAGTTCTTGCAAGAAATGCGCGTTATAAATGATTATTATTATTATTATTATTATTATTATTATTATTATTATTATTATTATTATTATTATTATTATTATTATTATTATTATTATTATTATTATTATTATTATTATTATTATTATTATTATTATTATTATTATTATTATTATTATTATTATTATTATTATTATTATTATTATTATTATTATTATTATTATCATTATTATTATTATTATGTGATTGGGAGATCGCAAATGGGTGCGCAGTCGCCTGCGCGCGCATATTTGTACCTACACGTATGTATATGTATGTACTCGTGCATACCCTTTGAAGTCCGCAATTATTTTTTTTACTGGCGCATTCGTTCCTTTGTTCCTCCCTCCATCAGCTGCTTCCACGCTGGGAGGAAAGGCCACCCATCGCAAAGTGCAAAAACAACCATGGCTGTCACTGCTGCCGCGGACAACCAACAGAGAACTGACACTTTTCACAGTAATTCACTCCAAAACGCGTGTTGGCGCTACAGAATGATGACGTCGGGAAGGAAACGGATACAGTTTAAGACTTGACTTGACTTGACTTGACTTGACTTTTACGACGTTTGAGGCCTTTTGTGAGGCTGTTCGACGTTCCATGTGATAAACTAACTTTGCTGCAAGCACGGCTTGCAGAGTTACCTCCCTCTACTCGCATTCTTCACGCACCTTCCATTTCACTTCATGTCGTCACAGTGCGTCCTCCTCGTCTGTCCGTGAGTTGCGATGCAGGATATGACGTCTGCATTGACGACACGTCGACGTATCGTCTGCTCAGGGGGACAGTTGTCAGTTGTACTACGTCTCGCATTTGCCAGTAGAGCTTCTCTCTATTTCGACTGGCCTCTGGATTCCCTACTCCGTGCAAACACAGAGATACTATAGTAACTGGATAGCTGTCTGCGCGAAACGCGTCTGCAAGTGCCGTCTCGCGCGGACAACCAGGGCAGAAGCACTGCTCTCTTCCGGTCTAAGTCTGGGCAGGTTCCATTGTCCACACAGCAATAGAATGTAATGGTTATTTCTTGTACTGTGCTTTATCATCTCTATCTGAATTCAGTTGTGCAAAAACATGATGTAATTTGCGGATTGTAGAGTCAGAGGTTGAAGTTGGACTGACAATTCGTTGAATATGAAGTGTGTTCTTTGACGTAGCGTCTGCTTAACAGCACAGTGGAACCATTCCAGCTATATATCCAGCGTCTGTGGGATTAAGAGGGTTTTGACACAACATGTCAGGAAATAACTGTGCAATTGTTGGATGTGGAGCCTACACAGGCCGAAATAGAGGGCTGTCGTTCCACAGAATAATAACACAACGATCCTGAATGGGAGCGAGCAGATCCTCCCTTTGCGAGTCATCGCGGGTTAGCGCCAGTGGCGGTATGTGCGCGTCAGACAGCAGACGACGTATGTTCTCACATGTACTGACTGCTATGCCGCTATGTAGAAGACAAGTGGAGTGCAATGGTGCTCAGCATTTCACATACGTTTAAGAAACGTTTAGCAGCAGTGTCTCTGACTTGCAACACCATCCTACTTATTAAAAAATATTTTCTGATTCATAACATCATTGTCAACTGACTTCATGAAGCGTCGACTCGCTCTTTGTCTCTCGTGTAAATAATATCTCGGTCATAAATGTTACACTCATCTACACTGTCCGAGCTAATGTAGGTATAGATTGACAGTTATGTATAATATACTATTTCAATGTTCATTCTTTCTTTTCAACTACTTATTTTCAGTAAATGCTGCGTACTTAGCTCAAGTATCGCCTCGATTAGCTGCTCCATTCTGTAAACTCGGGAACCGGAAATGATCGTTGCTGTTGGGAAGGCGGAGCTGGGCAGACAGCACTGCGACTATATTTAGACTATACACTGAGAGGTCAAGTCAGCAGTCCATTATATATAGTGTCTCTGGCAAACACGCGTCGTGGTCGAGGGGGAGAGAACTCCTTACAAGAGTTACTTCCCTTGAAGCATTTTGTCGTCCATTGTTCGCGAGCTCAGAGAGGCTTGTAAGTCACCGTTTCCATGGAAATAAACAAAAAAGTGAGAGGCCTATGTCAGACTATAATCTAGAACAACAAGAGAGGGGAGGCTAATGCAGTCTGGCGATGCTACGTTGCA
Organism: Theodoxus fluviatilis; assembly: GCA_034096865.1. NCBI lineage: Eukaryota > Metazoa > Mollusca > Gastropoda > Cycloneritida > Neritidae > Theodoxus > Theodoxus fluviatilis. Next base: position 3,164 of record JAWQFJ010016276.1, on the reverse strand, counting down.
GGGGCAAGCTCTCAGAGACTTAATTCCTAGGCATGTAGAAGGAGTTGTCTCCGGAAGCTTGCCCCTGCAACGTCGCACCGCCAGACTTCATTGGTCATCCTTATCTTGTTGTTATGGAAACGGAGCTCGTTGAAACATGGAAGCACACTTCATGGAGGCTGCGCCGCAATATCTGTCGTCACAGAAAAAAGAACACCTTTCCAAACTGCCCACAAAACAACAAAAAAAAACAAATCCCGTCCGTCTCTTGACCCTGTGAACTCTCACGTGACATCCCAGGTCCCAGACAGAAGAAATCCTACAGTGCTAATCAAGACTTAATGGGAGGAGAGCTCATCCAAATTTGAACTTGCCTCATTCCTCACGATCTGACCAAGTCAACAGCGTAGAATCGGTATTGAGTGTGCTCGAGGCTAACTGCTTAGAACCTAACATTGTACAAAAGGGAATTGTCTTAGCTGCTTGGCGGTATGTCATTGCAAATGGTGCATTTCTACTGGTCTCATATGCGTGCTGGATAAATAATATATTTTCTTCCCCTCAACACCACCGTAATTATTTTCGTCACCTTTTTATTAATCAGTGATCTCCCATCTCCTTCTAGGTGTGTGTGTGTGTGTGTGCTTGCATGAGTGTGCGTGTGTGTGTTTGTATATGTGTGTATGTTTGTATATGTGTGTGTGTGTGTGTTTGTGTGTAATTTTGTGTGCGTGTCCGTGTGTGTGTGTGTGTGTGTGTGTGTGTGTGTGTGCTTGTGTGTATTTGTGTGTGTGTGTGTGTGTGTGTGTGTGTGCATGCATGCTTGCATGTTTGCATGTGTAAAAGTGTGTGAGTGTGTGTATGTATATGTGTGTGTATGTAAGTGTGCATGCATGCATACATGTGTGCATGTGTTAAAGTGTAAGAGAGTGTGTGTATGTATGTGTGGGTTTATGTAAGTGTGTGTGTGTGTGTGTGTGTGTGTGTGTGTGTGTGTGTGTGTGTGTGTGTGTGGATCTATGTCCGTCTGCATGTGTGGGTTTCTGTCTGCTTGCTTGTTTGTGTGTGTTTGTATGCATATATGTTTGTGTGTGTGCTCATGTGTGTGTGTGTGTGTGGGTGTGTGTTTGTTTGTTTATGTGCATACATACTCGTGCGCACGCATGTGTATCTGTTGCGTGTGTTTGTGCGAGTGCGTGCAAGCGTGTATGCATGCGAATGTGTGTGTAAGCGTGTGCGCTTGTGCACATGCGCGTGCATGCATTCACATGAGTATGTGTGCGTGCGCATCTGTGTGTTCGCCAGACTTTGTGGAATATCTTGTAAGGGTGCATATTCATCCAATGAAAACTTAGTATTTGTGACGAGCCACGACAAAACCAGTGCTAAGTCGCGCGGCACTATTTTGCGCTACGACTGAAAAAAGGCAGGGAGGGTCACTCTGGGTGATTTTCACTTTTTGATGAAAATAGATTCTACATGGTTCAAACTATCATGCCAGTAAAGGAAACATTTTGAAGAGTTCTATTTTGATGGTAAAAATAAAGACTTTTGTGTTATGTATTGTTTCAAAAGCTCCCTGTAATTAGCGTTAATTGCCTCATTTTAGCCGCAATAAACACACCTAAACCCTTGCAGAACCCCTTCATGTTATATACCGTTAGAAAGGCCGCTCTCTCGGCGTTCCCGCTCTGTGGATGTCGAAGAAAAATAAGATCAGCTATTTTTGGAAACGGAGTTTGAAATACCGTTGCTAAGGTGTTTAATGTCTGAAGAGAGTAAATCTTCTGAGACCATTTTTTCAAAATGACCGCTGCTTCAGTACCCAACTTGAAATGCCTGTAACTCCTATTCTAATTAACTCACATTGTTCATTCTTATATCAAAACAAACAGAAATGAAAGCAGAATTCAAAAGTATTAAAACCCCATTTTGTCCAAAAATGGACTTAGCACTGGTTTTGTCGTGGCTCGTCACATTTTGTCATCAAGGTAAACGGTTATGAATTGCTTGTGTTGCTACTTCCCTATGACTCTGTGTCTGTCCCACACCTTCCAAGGACTTCTGACTCCGTGTCTGTCACACACCTTCCAAGGACTTCTGACTCCGTGTCTGTCACACACCTTCCAAGGACTTCTGACTCCGTGTCTGTCACACACCTTCCAAGGACTTCTGACTCCGTGTCTGTCACACACCTTCCAAGGGCTTCTGACTCCGTGTCTGTCACACACCTTCCAAGGACTTCTGACTCCGTGTCTGTCACACACCTTCCAAGGGCTTCTGACTCCGTGTCTGTCACACACCTTTCAAGGACTTCTGACTCCGTGTCTGTCACACACCTTCCAAGGACTTCTGACTCCGTGTCTGTCACACACCTTCCAATGACTTCTGACTCCGTGTCTGTCACACACCTTCCAAGGACTTCTGACTCCGTGTCTGTCACACACCTTCCAAGGGCTTCTGACTCCGTGTCTGTCACACACCTTCCAAGGACTTCTGACTCCGTGTCTGTCACACACCTTCCAAGGGCTTCTGACTCCGTGTCTGTCCCACACCTTCCAAGGACTTCTGACTCCGTGTCTGTCACACACCTTCCAAGGGCTTCTGACTCCGTGTCTGTCACACACCTTCCAAGGGCTTCTGACTCCGTGTCTGTCACACACCTTCCAAGGACTTCTGACTCCGTGTCTGTCACACACCTTCCAAGGACTTCTGACTCCGTGTCTGTCACACACCTTCCAAGGACTTCTGACTCCGTGTCTGTCACACACCTTCCAAGGGCTTCTGACTCCGTGTCTGTCACACACCTTCCAAGGACTTCTGACTCCGTGTCTGTCACACACCTTCCAAGGACTTCTGACTCCGTGTCTGTCACACACCTTCCAAGGGCTTCTGACTCCGTGTCTGTCACACACCTTCCAAGGACTTCTGACTCCGTGTCTGTCACACACCTTCCAAGGACTTCTGACTCCGTGTCTGTCACACACCTTCCAAGGACTTCTGACTCCGTGTCTGTCACACACCTTCCAAGGACTTCTGACTCCGTGTCTGTCACACACCTTCCAAGGACTTCTGACTCCGTGTCTGTCACACACCTTCCAAGGACTTCTGACTCCGTGTCTGTCACACACCTTCCAAGGACTTCTGACTCCGTGTCTGTCACACACCTTCCAAGGACTTCTGAC
>JAWQFJ010016275.1:132500-136744 GCA_034096865.1 Theodoxus fluviatilis | reverse complement strand
CTCTCTCACCATCTGCCCTGCATTGCCACTCTACATGGTGTCTCCTCGCTCTCTCCACCATCTGCCCTGCATTGCCACTCTACATGGTGTCTCCTCGCTCTCTCCACCATCTGCCCCTGCATTGCCACTCTACATGGTGTCTCCTCGCTCTCTCCACCATCTGCCCCTGCATTGCCACTCTACATGGTGTCTCCTCGCTCTCTCCACCATCTGCCCCTGCATTGCCACTCTACATGGTGTCTCCTCGCTCTCTCCACCATCTGCCCCTGCATTGCCACTCTACATGGTGTCTCCTCGCTCTCTCCACCATCTGCCCCTGCATTGCCACTCTACATGGTGTCTCCTCGCTCTCTCCACCATCTGCCCCTGCATTGCCACTCTACATGGTGTCTCCTCGCTCTCTCCACCATCTGCCCCTGCATTGCCACTCTACATGGTGTCTCCTCGCTCTCTCCACCATCTGCCCCTGCATTGCCACTCTACATCGTGTCTCCTCGCTCTCTCCACCATCTGCCCCTGCATTGCCACTCTACATGGTGTCTCCTCGCTCTCTCCACCATCTGCCCCTGCATTGCCACTCTACATGGTGTCTCCTCGCTCTCTCCACCATCTGCCCCTGCATTGCCACTCTACATGGTGTCTCCTCGCTCTCTCCACCATCTGCCCCTGCATTGCCACTCTACATGGTGTCTCCTCGCTCTCTCCACCATCTGCCCCTGCATTGCCACTGTACATGGTGTCTCCTCGCTCTCTCCACCATCTGCCCCTGCATTGCCACTCTACATGGTGTCTCCTCGCTCTCTCCACCATCTGCCCCTGCATTGCCACTCTACATGGTGTCTCCTCGCTCTCTCCACCATCTGCCCCTGCATTGCCACTGTACACAGTGTCTCCTCGCTCTCTCCACCATCTGCCCCTGCATTGCCACTCTACATTGTGTCTCCTCGCTCTCTCCACCATCTGCCCCTGCATTGCCACTCTACATGGTGTCTCCTCGCTCTCTCCACCATCTGCCCCTGCATTGCCACTCTACATGGTGTCTCCTCGCTCTCTCCACCATCTGCCCCTGCATTGCCACTCTACATCGTGTCTCCTCGCTCTCTCCACCATCTGCCCCTGCATTGCCACTCTACATGGTGTCTCCTCGCTCTCTCCACCATCTGCCCCTGCATTGCCACTCTACATGGTGTCTCCTCGCTCTCTCCACCATCTGCCCCTGCATTGCCACTCTACATGGTGTCTCCTCGCTCTCTCCACCATCTGCCCCTGCATTGCCACTCTACATGGTGTCTCCTCGCTCTCTCCACCATCTGCCCCTGCATTGCCACTCTACATGGTGTCTCCTCGCTCTCTCCACCATCTGCCCCTGCATTGCCACTCTACATGGTGTCTCCTCGCTCTCTCCACCATCTGCCCCTGCATTGCCACTCTACATGGTGTCTCCTCGCTCTCTCCACCATCTGCCCCTGCATTGCCACTCTACATGGTGTCTCCTCGCTCTCTCCACCATCTGCCCCTGCATTGCCACTCTACATGGTGTCTCCTCGCTCTCTCCACCATCTGCCCCTGCATTGCCACTCTACATCGTGTCTCCTCGCTCTCTCCACCATCTGCCCCTGCATTGCCACTCTACATGGTGTCTCCTCGCTCTCTCCACCATCTGCCCCTGCATTGCCACTCTACATGGTGTCTCCTCGCTCTCTCCACCATCTGCCCCTGCATTGCCACTCTACATGGTGTCTCCTCGCTCTCTCCACCATCTGCCCCTGCATTGCCACTCTACATGGTGTCTCCTCGCTCTCTCCACCATCTGCCCCTGCATTGCCACTGTACATGGTGTCTCCTCGCTCTCTCCACCATTCTGCCCCTGCATTGCCACTCTACATGGTGTCTCCTCGCTCTCTCCACCATCTGCCCCTGCATTGCCACTCTACATGGTGTCTCCTCGCTCTCTCCACCATCTGCCCCTGCATTGCCACTCTACATGGTGTCTCCTCGCTCTCTCCACCATCTGCCCCTGCATTGCCACTCTACATGGTGTCTCCTCGCTCTCTCCACCATCTGCCCCTGCATTGCCACTCTACATGGTGTCTCCTCGCTCTCTCCACCATCTGCCCCTGCATTGCCACTCTACATGGTGTCTCCTCGCTCTCTCCACCATCTGCCCCTGCATTGCCACTCTACATGGTGTCTCCTCGCTCTCTCCACCATCTGCCCCTGCATTGCCACTGTACATGGTGTCTCCTCGCTCTCTCCACCATCTGCCCCTGCATTGCCACTCTACATGGTGTCTCCTCGCTCTCTCCACCATCTGCCCCTGCATTGCCACTCTACATGGTGTCTCCTCGCTCTCTCCACCATCTGCCCCTGCATTGCCACTGTACATGGTGTCTCCTCGCTCTCTCCACCATCTGCCCCTGCATTGCCACTGTACATGGTGTCTCCTCGCTCTCTCCACCATCTGCCCCTGCATTGCCACTCTACATGGTGTCTCCTCGCTCTCTCCACCATCTGCCCCTGCATTGCCACTCTACATGGTGTCTCCTCGCTCTCTCCACCATCTGCCCCTGCATTGCCACTCTACATGGTGTCTCCTCGCTCTCTCCACCATCTGCCCCTGCATTGCCACTCTACATGGTGTCTCCTCGCTCTCTCCACCATCTGCCCCTGCATTGCCACTCTACATGGTGTCTCCTCGCTCTCTCCACCATCTGCCCCTGCATTGCCACTCTACATGGTGTCTCCTCGCTCTCTCCACCATCTGCCCCTGCATTGCCACTCTACATGGTGTCTCCTCGCTCTCTCCACCATCTGCCCCTGCATTGCCACTCTACATGGTGTCTCCTCGCTCTCTCCTCATTCTGCCCCTGCATTGCCACTCTACATGGTGTCTCCTCGCTCTCTCCACCATCTGCCCCTGCATTGCCACTCTACATGGTGTCTCCTCGCTCTCTCCACCATCTGCCCCTGCATTGCCACTCTACATGGTGTCTCCTCGCTCTCTCCACCATCTGCCCCTGCATTGCCACTCTACATGGTGTCTCCTCGCTCTCTCCACCATCTGCCCCTGCATTGCCACTGTACATGGTGTCTCCTCGCTCTCTCCACCATCTGCCCCTGCATTGCCACTCTACATGGTGTCTCCTCGCTCTCTCCACCATCTGCCCCTGCATTGCCACTCTACATGGTGTCTCCTCGCTCTCTCCACCATCTGCCCCTGCATTGCCACTCTACATGGTGTCTCCTCGCTCTCTCCACCATCTGCCCCTGCATTGCCACTCTACATGGTGTCTCCTCGCTCTCTCCACCATCTGCCCCTGCATTGCCACTCTACATGGTGTCTCCTCGCTCTCTCCACCATCTGCCCCTGCATTGCCACTCTACATGGTGTCTCCTCGCTCTCTCCACCATCTGCCCCTGCATTGCCACTCTACATGGTGTCTCCTCGCTCTCTCCACCATCTGCCCCTGCATTGCCACTCTACATGGTGTCTCCTCGCTCTCTCCACCATCTGCCCCTGCATTGCCACTCTACATGGTGTCTCCTCGCTCTCTCCACCATCTGCCCCTGCATTGCCACTCTACATGGTGTCTCCTCGCTCTCTCCACCATCTGCCCCTGCATTGCCACTCTACATCGTGTCTCCTCGCTCTCTCCACCATCTGCCCCTGCATTGCCACTCTACATGGTGTCTCCTCGCTCTCTCCACCATCTGCCCCTGCATTGCCACTGTACATGGTGTCTCCTCGCTCTCTCCACCATCTGCCCCTGCATTGCCACTCTACATGGTGTCTCCTCGCTCTCTCCACCATCTGCCCTGCATTGCCCTGCTACATGGTGTCTCCTCGCTCTCTCCACCATCTGCCCCTGAGAGACTGTTTCTGTCCTACTAGGGAGAGTTGTTCCTATGAATATGGAGGGCAAGCTGAGCAGGACGTCTGGCCGCTTGTTATGGAAATGTCTCAAAGAAGAAATTGTGTTTAACTTTATGCTAGAGCTGCGTGAGTTTCAAATGAGACTGAAGCACACAGCACGACAGTAGTGTGTTGTGGTCATGTTGTGTTTGCGTGGCATGAACTGCGATGCTCAGAGCTGTGAAACTTTCATCCATCATGCTTAAATACATGCTGCAGAAATGGAAAGTCCAGTTAAAACCTGTAATCTGTTTTCTCTACACAGCGCCTCTATATTCTTTTGACAACAGACAGATTTTTACGAGGTGGATCACATATATCAGATACATTA
>JAWQFJ010016275.1:107500-130000 GCA_034096865.1 Theodoxus fluviatilis | reverse complement strand
AGTCAGACGGGAGGCATATCGACTATATAAGGAGATGCGTCATTTTCCTTCGTTGCTGAAGTCGCTGATAAGTGTTGCATTACTCCAGGATAGAAAGACATCTAATGTATCTTTCAACGCGGACTGATCCTTATTTCGGAACTGTCGTGTGTTGCAGAGACCAAGTCGACGCTCACGGAAACCGCGCTGATTAGCTTGTTCCTGGTGATTGCTGTCCTGAGCATCATTGTCTGGAAGGTTGGGGAGAAAGGTCCCAACTTCAGGAGAACGGCTCATCTGGACAACAGCGCCAGGACTGAAGGACACGACAACGATGCCATCTCGCACTCGCTCCTGTCCCTGCGAACTCAGTCCATGGAACACGTGGAAATTGTACCACTCGCCTCGAGAGGTGACCAGTTTTCTGACAGTGACCAGGGCGGTTTCTGGGAATTCTATAATCCTGCCTCACACGGATGTCTCCTGCGTGGTGTTGTTGGCACTGGACTCGAGGACAGCAGTGAGCCTGAACTTGTAGAGAGCACTGTGTAGAGAGGTGGCGTGGTCGTTGTGTGTCCGCCAGGAAGTGGTAAGTCTTCCAAGTGTAATAGTTGTATGAATTTGAGTGTTGCTGGGGGTTTTTTTGCGATGGCAGGAACGAACTGGACAGACTGTACTCAGTGAGAGATGGTGGCTGGCAACGGCTTGGCTTGATGCTCTTGACACTGGTGCTTCTTCCTCTGTGTCTTTCCTTTACTCTTTCTTTCCTTCTTTCTGTCTTTTCTTCTTTCTTTCATTTTTCTTTCCTTTTTACTTTACATTTTTGTTTTCTTCCCTTTTTTGTTTCTTCCTGTTCTCTCTTCTTGTTCTTTCTTTTCTCCCTTCCTTTAACCTTTCTTCGATTACATTCTTTATATCTCTCTTGCTTTCCTTTTCTCTCTCACTTATTGTTTCTTTGTTTCTTTCTTTCGTTCTGTCTTTCTCTTCTGTCTTCTTCTTTCTTCAGTACCCCCCTCCCTGCTTACGTACCTCTCTCCTTCCAAAGAGAAAACAAAGCAAAATATGTCTTGAGTCAATTTGATGAGATTAATGTAAGACTGTGAACCCATGCTTGGCAATGCAGATGGCTGTTCGTAAGGTCATGAATCGCCTGTCGTGCAGACGCCTATACCACTGTGTTGTTTCTTTCATGCGCGCGGCAGCTGTCTGTGTGTGGATGTCCTTGCGCCAGAATTACCAGCCATTGTTGATATCTTGCTCATTTAAAGTAGTAGAAACGGTAACCTTGTGATAGATTCCATTATTGTTCAGGTCTGTTTTATTGTGCCCAATTTTAACCGATAATTTTACTTGTAGATAATTGACTAGTTAGACATGCTACTTATGAAAGACATGTGTCACTACCTACCTCGTGATCATAACATGTGAGCGCAGGCCTTGTAAATCGACACTGTAGACTCTAGGTGAAAATATGTTCTGTTTTTGGTGTGCATTGCTTTTACTTGTCACGTACATTCTACTCTTCGTTTGATTCTATCGACAAGGTTTTCTTGTATTCCTTTTCCTTCCATTTTAATTCCGTGCTTTGAAATTTATATTATTAAAACATTCTGCAATTCGCAATAACAACCTGACATTTGATGATATTTCTAAATGTGTTATCAGCAAATAAAAGTGTCATAATTAAGTCTTCGAATGTTTTTCCTGCAGTCTTGATTTTTACTTGGGGAAAAAAGAGACTCCCCCTCAGAACTGCTTTTGATGATCCCTTTCCTTTTGTTATCGCAGGAATAAATGTTACCGAGCAGAATAAAAAAAACCATAGTTCATTTTCGAAAGTTTTTAAAAATATATGTTGGTGTCAAATCCCAGCAAAGGAGCTTTCTGCTGATACCAGCTTTAAGCTGGTGTCTAGAGAAACCCGGGAGGTGTGAACGTTTAAACATCAACATGAAACGTCAAAGTTGATAAAAACACCGACAAACAACCGCAGTGACGTCTTAAATTAAACACCATTGCCTTTATGCACGTCGGTCCGTTTAGTGGACTAAACGCGTTTATCCCCTATACGGGCGGATAGGCGGGAACAATCGGTATGGACGTTATTCACGCAGCAGCCAATTTGAAATCGAAAACGAGACTAGGTCCGCAAATTTAATGGCGTCCAGCGTCTATGGCGAAACCGAAGGCTTCATCATCACATAGACACTGCTGTGTTCCTTATTGCGATAACGATGATCGATATGACGAGAACTCCAGACTGTCCTTTTTCAAATTCCCCACAGACAAGAAGCAGAAGAAACTATGGATCTGGAAGATTCGGCGTGATCCTGGCAAAAAATTCAAGGCAACAAGAGCTTAGATTTAGGTCTTGTAAAAGCAAAAAAAAGTTAAATCATCTAACCAGAACATTCAAGATCCTCATAAAAACACCATATTTGTCATATCTTTTCATCAACTCAACTACACTTCTTACGAAATAAAGTCATTCTACAACTTGAGATACGAATAAAAGCGACAAGGCTTCAGATAGTGCCTCACGAGGAGCGCACATGTTTGTGATGTAAAACGTGACCTTCATTACAGTATTACACTACGAGTGATCTTATCCGATACCAGTTGATGTTTTACCCCTCTGCTAAGATTATAATACAACCTTAGGAATATTTGTGTTGGACCTTTTACTGGTGAACGTATTTCATAGCATCAGACAATACTAGCATTGTACACGATGTCAACAGCAGGCAGGTTCGAGGACAACAATGTATTTATAATCTATCCTGGTGCCGCTGAGGTCCGCGCGTCAGCTATAAATAGAAGTGCGCGAAGCTTGGATTTGTAAAATGTATTTCACGACCTATTGACGCAATCAACATACAGCTTTGATAAATTAAGACAGCCCATGGTTATATTAGCGTTATAAATTAACATATAGGCTTACTGACCTTATTTCAAGAAACACCATTCATAATGATCAACACTACGAACCAAGCAGATGAACACGATCGAACCGTAGCCACTACGCCAGCAGACGATCGAGATAACTAAATGTTTCATGTAAAACTCGAATGAGTTGTATTATATTCTTCTGGTTAGATGATTTAACAACAGTACAGTACAGGACGCTACAGAACTGCATGCCACATTACTATTCACAACAGTACAGTACAGGACGCTACAGAACTGCATGCCACATTACTATACACAACAGTACACTACAGGACGCGAAAGCGTAGCCCAGCAGAAGGAGGAGCGGAGGCAGAGAGACGAAGAATAGTGCAGATAGGACGAGTACAGAGAGGACAAGTACAGAGAGGACGAGTCTAGAGAGGACGAGTACAAAGAGGACGAGTACAGAGAGAACGAGTACAGAGAGGACAAGGACAGAGAGGACAAGGACATAGAGGACGAGTACAGAGAGGACGAGTACGAAAAGGATGAGTATGAGGAGGACGAGTGCAGAGAGGACGATTATTGAGAGGACGAGTACAGAGAGGACGATTATTGAGAGGACGAGTACAAAGAAGACGAGTATCGAGAGGATGATTACAGAGAGGACGATTACAGAGAGGACGATTACAGAGAGGACGATTACAGAGAGGACGAGTACAGAGAGGACGAGTACAGAGAGGATGAGGATAGAGAGGACGAGTACAGAGAGGACGAGTACAGAGAGGACGAGTACAGAGAGGACGAGGACAGAGAGGATGAGTACAGAGAGGACGAGTACAGAGAGGACGAGTACAGAGAGGACGAGTACAGAGAGGACGAGTACAAAGAGGACGATGTAAATACCAAGGACGAGAACGAGGAGCAGCAGGAGGAGGCAGCCACAGCCAACTCAGACAACCATGCTTGTCACGCGACTGGCGACTTGTGTGAGACTGGCAGCAGTGACAGCCATGGTTGTGTTTGCACCTTGCAATGGGTGGCCTTTCCTCCCAGCGTGGAAACAGCTGATGGAGGGAGGAACAAAGGAACAAATGCGCCGGTAAAAAATAATTGAGGTCGTGCACTCTCTCGAACACATACACAGACTAGCACATGGAGACGTATCCGCGCGCGTGCGTGTACGCATGCATGCACACACAAACGCACGCGCGCTCTTGGGCGCAAACACACACACACATTAGCACATTGCATTACTCAATCCAGCCTGAACACATACACACACACACACATACACACACACAAGCACACACACACACACACACACACACTCACGTGTGCCTTGCCCTCAGTTGCTCACACAGCAATTACAACCACCACAATCCTTAAATTTCTTCCGCCACCAGCCCCTATCTCTCTCTCTCTCATTCTCTCTCTTTCTCTCTCTCTGTCTGTCTCTGTCTCTCTCTGTCTGTCTCTGTCTCTCTCTCTCTGTCTGCCTCTGTCTCTCTCTCTATGTGTGTCTCTCTGTCTCTCTCTGTCTCTGTCTGTCTCTCTGTCTGTCTCTGTCTCTCTCTCTGTGTCTCTCTCTCTCTCTCTCTGTCTCTCTCTCTGTCTCTCTGTCTGTCTCTCTCTCTGTCTCTCTCTGTGTCTCTCTGTCTCTGTCTCTCTCTCTCTCTGTCTCTCTCTCTGTCTCTCTCACTCACTCTCTCTCTCTCGCTCTCTCCCTCCCTCTCTCTCTCTCTCTCTCTCTCTCTCTCTCTCTCTGTGTGCTCTGCTCTGGTTCCCTCCACTCCACTCCACTCTTGCTCAGGTCAGCCGAGACGCACACTGCATTTCGCCCCCGACATTTCTGCATCTCCCACAGTTGGAGTTGAGTTCAATGGCAGTGACTGGACTTCCTGCCAGTGTAGAGGGTGCACTCTCAGCATAGCTTGATACGGAGACCTTGGGCTTGTTCAGAGGCGCAGCAATGTGCAGCGCTGCTCAGCGCTGCACAGCGCTGCTCCGTGAAACGGCTTGTTCAGGACGCGTAGCGCTGCAAAGCGCTGCATGAGATTCGGCGCTTTGCAGCGCTGCGCGTCCTGAACAAGCCGTTTCACGGCGCAAGCGCTGTGCAGCGCTGCACATTGCTGCGCCTTGACTTGGTGGAAAGTTACCTGCACGGCGAGCCACTCAGTCGTGCACCGCTTCACTCAAGGCCAGCCATCACGGGACAGCGACAGCGCTCGTGACAGGGGGAGACGTAACCCGCCAGCGCAGCTCTCACTCACTCACTCACGCATGCATGCACACTCGCATGCACGCAGTCTTGCACGCATGCACACATGCACGCACTTGGTGATTTACCGTGTTTGCTGTTCTCCTACCCATTCCCACCCTTCCCTCTCCCCCACCACGTGTTGTCATCAAGGCGTTCATAGCATTTCATTACAAGGTACAGGGATCAGCGACGACTGCATCTAAGTAAGAAGACGGGGAACGGGGGAGCTTGGGTGGGTAGGGGTAAAGTATGGGGTGTAGGGACCGAGGGAGAGCGTTGGGGGGATGGGGGTTAGAGGTGTAGCAGGCTGTCAATCACCTTAAGAGAGTGGTAGTGGGCGTCATGCGGGACCAGCGAAGTAGGGAATGGAGGACACCAAGCTGGGTGGAGGGGGGCGGAGTCAGCAGAAGACAGGGTGGCGGGCAGCCTGTGATTGGCAGTGTGGGGGGCGTGTCTCCACCTCTCTGCAGTGTTATAACGGGGATTCCCCTCCCCCTGTAGAGCAGAGCTCGAGGCCTTTTACCCGACTGCACTAGCTCCAGCAAGTCTCGCCGTCCTCTCCCCTCTGGGCTCTGCAACTCCCTGCACGGCACAGGTAACTCTGCAGCAGCCTGCGACATTTCTCCCTGCCAGAAGCCACTGCCTGTGTTGGCTGAAACATCGCTTTCATTGGAGGCCATTGTGTCTGTGTTGTGAATCAGAATGTGAGTTTGAGTCAATCGCCAGTTTTACAACACTGATTTCCTGTCTTGTGTAACACTATGAGGAGTCTGTGCAACTTCTCTGGCTCTGAAAACATGACCAGGTAGAAGTATTTCTTTCTTGTGTATTCTCATAGACATCTGTATCCTACTGACGACTCACTACGTGAAGAGGTTTCGAAAATGTTTCAATCTCCAGACCAAATTACGGACAATATTTTTTTACCGTGTCAATTCGGTGACCAGTCCACAAAATGAAATCCAGTTTTGATCTGCGCTGCAGTGTGACATAGGGGAGAAAGTGAAAGACCCGTTGTGTAAGACGTCCTTGTGGTGTCTCAACTCTTACTTCTCTTGTGACAATGGGGACACAGCAACTCTACAGAACACGGAGCTGTCTCTGTCTCAGCAGACAGGGAAAGGACCAAACTTTGCTAACTGCTTTTTCCACAGTTGTTGTGCTGTTCTTGATATTTGAGTTTCGAAGTGTAATTTTCGTCGGTGACACTCGTTTCGTCGGACTGTGACAGACAGAAAACGTTCGTGTCGACACCGCTGTCCTCGCCCAGGAAATCTTCGCCAGAAAATTCTTCCATACTTCAGCTGTTTCAGGTATGTTGCGTGACTTTTCTTTGCATTACAGTGGCATCATTAGTATCGTGTTAAGCTAACGTGCTTTGAACACACGAGCTCTCTCTCTCTCTCTCTGCCTCTCTCTCTCTCTCTCTCTCTCTCTCTCTCTCTCTCTCTCTCTCTCTCTCTCTCTCTCTCTCCCTCCCTCCCTCTCTCCCTCTCTCTCCCTCTCTCTCTCCCTCTCCCTCCCTCTCTCCCTCTCCCTCCCTCTCTCCCTCTCCCTCCTCTCTCCCTCTCCCTCCCTCTCTCCCTCTCCTCCTCTCTCCCTCTCCTCCCTCTCTCCCTCTCCCTCCATCTCCCTCCCTCTCTCTATCTCTCCCTCCCTCTCTCCTTCTCCCTCCCTCTCTCTCTCCCTCCTCCCTCTCTCCCTCTCCCTCTCTCTCCCTCTCCCTCTCCCTCCCTCTCTCTCTCTCTCTCTCTCTCTCTCTCTCTCTCTCTCTCTGACTTCCGGCCTTGACGTTGCACAGAGCAGACGTGTGTAAGAACGCTCCGACAGCTACAGTGATTTTCAGTGGCAGGACATGTTGGAGAGGAAAATTTCTGGTATCTTAGTGTTGATCCTGAAGTCGCATAATCGGTCATGTAGGTAAAGTAAATATTCTTTGTGTGTTATCCAAGTTATTGACTTGTGTTGTGTTGAATATACTGATTTTAATGGATGGTGAGTAAAGGCCTCCGCACACGAGGCAACTCCACTCCGGCAACTCGATTGCTTGCCATACATTGCTTCGTGTGCGATGTCGGTTGAAAGCAACTGGCATTCCAAGCAACTTTCCACGCCACCAGCAACTGAGTTGCTCGTGTTTCAACCTGTTCTAGTTTTGGGGGCAGTGGCGTGCCACTCCAGCCACTCTCTGTGAATCCACCAAGAGTCTCGTTCTCGTGTTCTCGCGACAATTGCACATTTAATGGCGGACTTGTCTTCGCTTCGCACAGAAAATGCTGAATTTGGGGACACTAGAAACCCCATCCAAAGAAAATGTAAGCCATGAACAGCATTAATTTATCAAAGCTGTATGTTGAATGCATCAATAGGTCGTGAAAGCTCCTACATTTTAAATTTTGAAATGCAGGTCACACGCAGAACCATGTGTCCGCGGGTCGACGTGTTCGCAACGTGGCGAGAGGTGAAAGGTCACAGTGGAAGCGTGTGCGAGCTCAGCCTCCAGCATTGCCTGGCACATGGCAAGCAACCGGCCGCAAGCAACGTGGCAAGAGACTTTGGTTGCCTCGTGTGCGGAGGCCTTAACGCTCACTATACTTACGTGTGAGGTGGGCGTTGACCTCCAAACTTTTCGTGCGAGAATTGGACTCCACGCAGCACGTGCCGCTCGCCGAGAACGTCGATGCAGTTGCTGACGTGCGCATTTGCCTCGGACTGTGCATTGCGGCTATCATGCTTGGAGTGGTGCTAGGCCAGTTGGTGCACTGGGCGGCTACTTTGCACTGCGTGAAAAGCTGGAGTGCAGGCACGTGTGGGCTGGACATGGTAACAACACGACTCCATGCAGACGTTTGAGCGCCTGATGTGCACAGAGCTTGCCTGGGTTTCTACCATAGATCTCTCGGGCTCGACAGGCGAGGCAGAAATGCAAATGTTACCGAATCTACACGACCTTTCCTGCCTGCTACTTTGATTGATCTATGGATTGATTGATTTGTTATTGGCGGCCGACGACCCATCAGTATGAAAGAGTATATGCATATTATACATAAATTTAAAACGGTGGTACAGCAGTGTGGTAAAGCTCATGACAGTATGCCAACTTGTGATCAGGACAATAATATACCAGAATTTGTCACAACTCTATGGTTATTGAAAACCAGGATGAAATATGTACATCGATATAAAATTGGTTCAATCAGGCCCTAAACATGATGGTTCATCCTGAGCATTCTGTGAACCCGAGTTAGAAGTGACTCGGGCACAGTTCGCATTGAATGCGTAATAGGCTTGACCCTTCGCATTACAGCATTGCGCCAAAAATAGTTCGTTCTGATACTATCCCCCCCCCCCTTTTTTTTACAGAAATCATCAGATGTCAAAACTTGTTTCCATTTCAACACAAATCTGTTAGTTTATCGAATAAACGCTAGTTTATTGCCTCAACAAAAGTATGTTATGAGTTTTGTGCGAAGTAGTCTTAGAACTACTTTAACGGCGTATGTCAGGGAGCAGATCGGCTATCCCACAAGCCTCTCGTGTGACCCAAATTTGAAATTTTCGGACGAAATCCTTCCATCACGTGATGTCAACTGTGCTAGAGACTGTTTCGCAGGCAGGCGGAAGTGTCTAGTGAACTAGAATGCATCCTGAGTATCTGGTGGCATTTCCTGTATTCTCTGTAAGCGTTGGTCAATTGCATAAAAAATGTATATTGAAATGTCCTAAGGCAGAGGAGAGAGAGAGACAGAGAGAGAGAGAGAGAGAGAGAGAGAGAGAGAGAGACAGAGAGAGAGAGAGAGAGAGAGAGAGGGAGGAGAGAGAGAGAGAGAGAGAGAGAGGAGAGAGAGAGAGGAGAGAGAGAGAGAGAGAGTCAGACAGACAGACAGAGAGAGAGAGAGACAGAGAGACAGAAAGACAGAGAGACAGAGAGACAGAGAGAGGGAGACACACACATACAGAGAGAGAGAGAGAGAGAGACAGAGAGAGAGAGAGAGAGAGAGAGAGAGAGAGAGAGAGGAGTGGGGGGTGGGAAGGCAGAGAGAGAGAGAGAGAGAGAGAGAGAGAGAGAGGAGTGGGGGGTGGGAAGGCAGAGAGAGAGAGAGAGAGAGAGAGAGAGAGAGAGAGAGAGAGAGAGAGAAAGAAAGAGAGAGAGAAAGTATTTTTATTAAACTTTATTTTTCAAGGGAAATACATGAATTAGGCATAACTGCCTATCTTTCATCCAGCCCTTGTTAAAACAAGAAAACAAACAAATCCAATCCCATCCCCCACCCGTACCCATTCACCCACCCACCCTCTATCCCACACAAAATTCACACAATAACACAGGTTCATTTCAATTTCAAGTTCATTTCAATTCATGGTAACGAAATACCACGTTGAAAATAACCACAAAGTGAATTTAGAATAAGATGAAAGTATCTAGGATGACTGCGTAAGAAAAGTGTGTAGTTTCAAATTAAATTTAAATGCTGACTGGCACCTCTACTGACATGGAAGTCTTCACCTTCCCTTTGTGTCGCCTTTGAACTTCTTGAAAATACTCTCTCTCTCTCTCTCTCTCTCTCTCTCTCTCTCTCTCTCTCTCTCTCTCTCTCTCTCTCTCTCCTCTACTTTTTTTTCTCTATATATCAATGCAGTCGCAGATTATGTGAGGAGAAAGGCAAACATGGGGTTCAGATCCTACCTGGCAAGATGGAAGTGTTCCTTTTACTATTTGCTGAAGATGTCGTTTTGATTTCAACTACGCCCATGGGCCTCCAAAAACAACTTTATAATCTCTTGCATATGTCCAAGCTTCTTGACTTGAAGGTTAACACAGAGAAGACAAAAGTTATGGTGTTTAGAAGAGGAGGACATTTAGCCAGTGGTGAAAATTGGTTTCTTGGTGGGTCTCATTTGGAGACAGTCAACCAATATAAATTCGTAGGATTCTTGTTCACAACAGAATTGTCCATAGATGCAACTTTAGATGATATAGCCACCAGAGGGAAGCAAAAAGGGGTACAGGTGTTAATTAAGAGCATTATGGAACTTACGTTGCGTGAAAACGAAAGTATTCACCAGCCTGGTTGATGCACAAGTTCAAGCAACTCTTCTGTATGGTGCAGAACTATGGGGCCTTGAAAATCAGCTGAAAGTGGAGGGAACTCATACTTTTGTTTGCAAAAAGTTTATGGGACTAGACTCGAGGACGCCCAACCACATGGTCTATGGAGATCTTGGACGCTTCCCAATCTCCATCAATAGCAGCGTCAGAGTTATCAAATACTGGTTAAAACTTTGTCGGATGAACGTAGACAAACTCCCTAAACAAGCTTTCCTAATGCTTTTGAACTCTCGAATCAAGAAGGAGCGAAGCTGGACAGAGACTGTAAAGTTCTGCCTTTGTCAACTGGGGTTTGGCTTTGCATTGTTAAATAGTGGAGTGGGTGACGAAAACCGTTTTTTGTCACAACTGAAGCAGCGACTAAAAGTTTGTTATCTTCAGGACTGGAATGCAAAGAATATTAGCAGCAGTCGATACACTTGGTATTCCTCCTTCAAGCATTCATTAGGCCTTGAAGAGTATTTGAATGTACTTGATATAAAAAAGTTCAGAGATGTCTTTATTCGCTTCAGGTTTGGAATAAATGATCTGAACAACAATAGAAGATACAATGTTATCGTAGACACAAAGTGCCCATTTTGCGAGGAATGTGAAACAGCAACATTTTTTGTTGAGGTGTCCTACTTATAAAGAACTAAGAGTAAAATATATAGAAAGATTCTTACCTCAGAAACAAAGTAGAAATGTGTGTCAATATAAAATGCAGTGTAATGACTAAAACATGACTCGTTCATTGGCGATGTATATTTGTTATGCCTTTAAGTTGAGAGAACAAGAGGTTAGGGAGTAGATGAGTATATGAAGTTGTGATGTCTGTACAAGTACTTGAACACTTCTTGCTCATTGAAAGGATTGTGGTTACGGCAATCATAGCTGAAGTAGAATTGTTTAATACCAACATTTCCTTGTAATGCAATAGGCCGATGGCCTCCAAATAAATTAAATCAAATCAAATCTCTCTCTCTCTCTCTCTCTCTCTCTCTCTCTCTCTCTCTCTCTCTCTCTCTCTCTC
This sequence comes from Theodoxus fluviatilis, assembly GCA_034096865.1. Classification (NCBI taxonomy): domain Eukaryota; kingdom Metazoa; phylum Mollusca; class Gastropoda; order Cycloneritida; family Neritidae; genus Theodoxus; species Theodoxus fluviatilis. Next base: position 118,747 of record JAWQFJ010016275.1, on the reverse strand, counting down.
TCTCTCTCTATCTCTCTCGCTCGCTCTCGCTCTCATTCACTTTCACTCTGTGCGTGTAGGAGCAGAAATGAGTGCACGCACGCGTGCAAATTGCGGCTTCAGTAGACGCCTCATCTCATGATGTTCATTTTTATCCAGCAGTGTGAACTGTGATCGAAGGTTGTTTCTAAAGGGGTTCAAGAAGAAAATTATTTGGGTTTCAAACAGGAGTTACTAATCGGAGTTGCACGACCTTCTTGCAGGAACGCACACACGTGCAGTGCCTACCGATGCTTTCGGAAACGTCGTACAGCCAGTACGGCTGTCTCGCAGAAAGCCTCGCACTGCAGGACCCATAGACGAACGAACTTTGGGCATGATGGGGGTTAATCAGGTGGGGAATTGCAGGACAAGAAGCCCGGCATAAGATAATGGCCTCTGTCTAAATCTGCACTTGGCTACTTTCTGCAGTTCCAGCTGGAAAGCTGACGAAGATCATAGAGATCTGGTCAGTGTTAATGTTGTAGTGCAGTGTATTGAAGATAGGCCGGGGCCATGCAAACCATTAAAGCATTTGTAGGCCATTACAACCAGTTGTAAGTTGAGTCTCTCCGACACTGGGAGCCAGTGGAGGGATTTCAACACTGGGCTGATGCACTCTCTCTTCCTGGATCATATGATGACTCAATTTTGTGGATGCATTATGAAACTTTGGCAGTTTTGTCATCGGATTTTGAGAGGCTTAATTCCGCTAGAAGAGAGTTGCAGTAGTTTAATTAAGCGGGACACTATAAAGGCAGAGATCAGAGTTTTGGCATGTGCACATGAAGACACGCACGTGCGCGTGAGCATGCACGCAAACCCGCGTAATTTTACAGGAACACACACATTTGCAGCACTTAGGAACAGATAAGTTTACCACAGATCAGCACAGGTACGATCAGCACAGCTAAGTACAGAACAAATAAGATCAGCACAGTTAAGGTGAGCACAGCACAAGTAAGATCCGCGCATTTAAGTTCAGCACAGCACAGGCAAGATCAGCACAGCGCAGGTAAGATCAGCACAGCTAAGCTCAGCACAGCGCAGGCAAGATCAGCACAGCTAAGCTCAGCACAGCGCAGGCAAGATCAGCACAGCACAGGCAAGATCAGCACAGCGCAGGCAAGATCAGCACAGGCAAGATCAGCACAGCACAGGCAAGCTCAGCACAGCACAGGCAAGATCAGCACAGCACAGGCAAGATCAGCACAGCGCAGGTAAGATCAGCACAGCTAAGCTCAGCACAGCGCAGGCAAGATCAACACAGCTAAGCTCAGCACAGCACAGCGCAGGTAAACTCAGTACAAGGCAGATAAGCTCAACAAAGCGCAGGTAAGCTCAGCACAGTGCGGGTAAGCTCAGCACAGTGCGGGTAAGCTCAGCACAGTGCGGGTAAGCTCAGCACAGCGCAGGTAAGCTCAGCACAGCGCAGGTAAGCTCAGCACAGCGCAGGTAAGCTCAGCACAGCGCAGGTAAGCTCAGCACAGCGCAGGTAAGTTCAACACAGCGCAGGTAAGCTCAATACAGCGCAGGTAAGCTCAGCACAGTGCGGGTTAGCTCAGCACAGCGCAGGTAAGCTCAGCGCAGCGCAGGTAAGCTCAGCACAGCGCAGGTAAGCTCAACACAGCGCAGGTAAGCTCAGCACAGCTAAGCTCAGCACAGCGCAGGTAAGCTCAGCGCAGGTAAGCTCAGCACAGCACAGCTAAGCTCAGCTCAGTGCAGGTAAACTCAGTAAAAGGCAGGTAAGCTCAGCACAGCGCAGGTAAGCTCAGCACAGCGCAGGTAAGCTCAGCACAGCGCAGGCAAGCCCAGCACAGCGCAGGCGAGCCAAGCACAACGCAGGCAAGCCCAGCACAGCGCAGACAAGCCCAGCACAGCGCAGGTAAGCCCAGCACAGCGCAGGTAAGCCCAGCACAGCGCAGGTAAGATCAATGTAGCTCAACGCAGCGAAGAGCAATACAGCAGATTACAGTCTTGGCAGAGCGTGGCGAATGACAGGAAGAACGCGATATGGTACTGCACAACGCATCGCACAGCGTCTCCATCAGAAACTACTACAGCAAAGCTCAGGGGAGTAAACCTAAGTGAGGGCCGGGGTGTTGGTTTTTTGTTTACTTGTTTATTTGTTTGCTGGTAAAATAATGAGTACGGGGAAGCTACTTGGGAGACGAATACTGGGATTTGCAGGACTCTTCAGTGCCGCAAATGCGTTTCTCTCCATATTTTCAGTACTGTCATATGATCTTATCTGAGTCCTTATGAACCTTGCCGCTGCCACGGAGACGGAGCTGCCACGTCTTGTGACGCTTCGCTCTCCATCCCGGGGCGGGAGGCTCTATCCCCATCGGTATTCGCTTGCCTGTAAACGGCCCTTTTCAGGACCACCTTGGCTCAAGAAAGAATACATTGTCGGTTGCTGTCTATACCTTTCTATTTTCAGTCCTTATAATGAGGTTCAGGATAAAATGCCGTTGAAAAGTCGGTTCTTCAGATGATGGTCGTGTTACTGGAAAAAGGGAATGACTGTGCCTCAGGATCAAAGGGTTTCGTACAGAAGTTGACACAAAACTCTAGTAAAATTCGTATCAGCACGGCCGACAGAGGTGGGGTTATTGTGGTCTATGACAAGGTGGTCTACGTCAAGGAATCCCAATGGCAGCTCCAGAACTCGATTTATTACACACCTTTGAAGAAGGACCCAACATTGTCCATCGCCAAAAACTAATGAACTGGTAAACAGGCTACACAAGGATAATCTTCTCGATTATGAAACTCACTGCCGGGCTCTGATTGAGCCCAACAAGGTGAGACGCGATCAGCTGTACCTCTTGTCAAAGATCCAGAAGTCATTGGTCAATCCACCTCGCAGACCCGTAGTGTCTAATGTCCAGGGACCAATGGAACGTTTGTCGAAATTGGTCGACTACTGGCTACAGGACATGTGAAGACACTTCCCAGTTACATCAAGGATACCACAGCGATGCTTTACATCCTCCAGAATTGGAACAATAAGCATGGCTCTTTTCCTGCTGACACACAGCTAGTTAAGATGAATGTCGTCCCATTCGACAAACATACCACATGATGAACTTCTACCAGCCACGCGTTTTTCCTCAATTTACCTAGCAGCAGGTCACATGCTCGGATTCTCCCCACAGAACGGATCATCCAGAAGACGGAACACGTTTTGATCAGCAACGTGTTCCAGTTTGACCAACAACTGTAGCGCCAACAGTTTGGAACTGCCATGGGGACCCCTATGGCCACGTCAGCTGCCGACTTATCTGTGGGCTATTCTGAAGATTCCCTTCTGTCCAACAGTCCCGTCCCTGTTGATGAAGAATTCTGGAAGAGGTTTCTGGAAGATCTATTCTTCCTTTGGATGGGGACATCGGAGGATTTAGACCTCTTCATCATTTTCATCAACTCAGCCCATCAGCCAATAAAATTCACGCAGTTCATCTTCTGATGGCCTTCCATTGTTGGACATCGTCATCAGCTTAATGAAAAGATGGATACCTACAGACTGACCTCCACACTAAAGAAACAGACTCCCATGCTTAGCTGTCTGCAGTGTCCTGCCATCCCCGTCACACTACCCAAAATTTGCCCTTCAAGGATCGCTGTGACACCATGGTGTTTTGGTTCAAACAACGGGGCTACAACGCTGAGACCATCCAGGAAGCCAGGAACAAAGTCAGCACCATTTCTCGCCAACAACTGCTGCAACTCAAAAACAAGGTCTCCACAAAGCGAACACCTTTTGTGGTCACTTATCATCCACTGAATCCTCCGCCGCCACAATGGTTGTGCGACTTTATTCTGCCGTCCTGCAGACAAGTGGCAGAATGCGTGGAGCAGCACCCTTGCCAGGCTCTGTCGGGGAACGCGAATGCAGGGCACGGACCTCCCTGATGAGGCCATGCAAGCTAGAACCTGCTCTGACTGACCAAAGACACTATCTAACAAAGACACTATCTAACAAAGACACTATCTAACGGGACCGCCAGCTTCGCTGAATTGCGAGAGAGGTGGTGATTCGCGGAAGCATCACTTCCGGTTAGCTGTTCGCTCTCCGATGAAAGCTCACTAACTTATAATATTAATTTGTCAGCCTGAAGAATACTTCTTAATGACAAGTACAGCACCTAAACTTTTGCAATAAAACTAACGGCAATACTTAAAAATCCCACGCACATTCCCGCATTGGTCTGGCAAATGTAAACAAACTGATCGATGATGAATTCTTGCTTCATTACGCTCAAAGTGTCTTTGATTACGAAAGTAATACACTACCTTCTTTCAATCTTCGAACTAATTAAATGCATGATAGACACTACTGTGTGAACACGATTATTACTAGTCCACTGTAGCTTTCATTCTACGGGAAGTGATGTTCCCACGAACGTCAAAACGTCACGAGAGGCCAAATGACAAATCGCGTCAAAACTGCAAAAGATGACGGTCCCGTTAAATAGTGTCTCTGGACTGACAGGCAACGTGCTTGTTTCAAGTGTCCAAAACGATGCGTCCTCTATAGACATCATCTTGTGGAGACCACCACTTTCAGTAGTTCTCAAAAAAAGAAGTCTTCACCATAAGATCGAAAATGACCTGTGAAACTTCAGATTTGATCTATCTTGTTTACTGCGACATCTGCCCAAATGCACAATATGTTTGTGAAACAGAACACACGCTCAGTACGATTCTATTCCAAAATAAAGCAAAAGTCAGGCCTTGCAAATTGGTCAACGGACACTTCAACAAAACTGGACAAACCATGCTGAATATGAGATGTTACGCGGTGGAGAAGATACACTAGTCACAATAAGTTAAGGGTCACTCTTGAATTTTTATGAAATTACATTTTGCTGCAATGCTAACTGAAAAAAAGGAGTGACCAGACAAAAGCTTGACAGTGGTTGCGTATGACATTATTCTGCAGTGTGAAGGAGCCTTTAGCGCGTTACCCTCTGTTGAAAAAGCGTTCACGTGCGGTACAACGAAGCAGTTTTTGGGGAAAAGCATGCAAATCGCTGACCCGTTACATTTGTAACACATGGCTGCTGAAATAAAACTACAAAATGCACGTGCCCGACAAATGTCCCATGAACAGTTTTCAACAGTAGTTGGATAAAAGGGAAACGAAAATGTTACCAAATCACTGCAGAGAAAGACATGGTCGCAAGAAGAAAGCTGACGACTGTTGATCGTGGCCGAGCCCTGGGTTGGGCCCAGGATGGTGTTTCTCAAAGAGAAGTTGCAAGACGGCTGAGAGTGAGTCTTTCCGTCATTCGGCGCCTTTTGCAGTGTTTTCAAGCCACAGGCAGTACTGAAGAACGCCCACGCTCCGGACGCCCCAGAATCACAAATCAACGTGATGATAGATCTGTTCGTTTTGCGGCTCTACGGGACAGAACGATCACGGCAACAAGGATCCAACAGGAGCTGAGACACGCAGTAAACGTGAACGTTTCACAGCAGACAATCCGGAACAGACTCCGCGAGTTTAATCTTCGTTCAAGAAGAGCAGCTGTCAAATTACCGTTAACTCCAGCCCATCGCCAGGCACGATTGGCCTGGTGCCGTGCCCACCGACTCTGGACCAGGCAACAGTGCAGCACAGTTCTTTTCACGAATGGGTCCCATTTCACTCTCACCCACAATGATGCCAGAGCTCGAGACTGGAGGCGCCCTGGAGAGAATTTGTTGATGCCTGTGTACGAGAGCACGACCGCCACGGTGGGGGGTCGGTCATGGTCTACATAGCACTGGTCGTGGTCGAGCAAATCCCAAGTGTAACGAACATGGTGTTGGTTGAGGTCGAGCAATTTCTAAGTATAACGTACACGGTATTGGTCGAGGACGAGCAATTTCTAAGTGTAAAGTATATGGTAGATGTCGAGATGGAGCAATTCCCTAATGTAACTATTGTGTTCCGAACGCTGTACTTCTTTCAATCAATAAAGACTGGAGGCTTATAAATAGTTCAACTCGTAGAATTTACTACGATACTTCTTACAGTGTAACTGAACGTGTCGTTGGCCCTCCACATGGCGCCCGACAATTCCCCCCGCCGCGCATGCGCGCATAACGCGTCATCTAATGACATAGAATTCAGAACGAAGGCAAAACCAAGTGATAAAAACACGATAACACGACATCTTCCCCTCTTTGAGATTTTGCAAAAATCAGCCCACTGGCTAGTCAATCGTTAGAGTCCGTGATCACCGAGAAGGGAGATGATTTCACTTTAAAATTTAAAAGTTCAAATCAATGCATCCTGCATTCAAACACTGTTCAACTTGAAACGTTCAAAAAATGTAAGTTATCCTGCAAGCGGATTGGTTTGGTAACAATGCGGCCACTGCGGGTCATCGTCACGGCTGGACTGCTGTTGCCCTCGGGAGGTCGGACTGGAGGTAGACCACCGCTGGCAGTGTCGGAACTGTTGACATCTGGCGGGCGTTGACCGACTTGGACGATGGACTTGTCCTGGCTCGGACTGGTACCTGACTCTTAATTGTGACTGTCAGAGTCGTTGCAGCTAGAACGTGCTGCATTGTGGCGGGGATTGCCACAATCTCTCTTCTGGTCATTGCAGCTAGAACGTGCTGCGTTGTGGCGGGGACTGCCACAACCGCCATGCTGGCCTCTTGTAGAAATACACTAGTCAAAATATGTTAAGGAGCGGTACAAACATTTGCTATAAAAGCTGAACGAGTAAATATTGAGTAACCATATATGTACACATATGCTCGGAAAGGACATTCATTCTTCTTTATGATCCCGTTTACAGATCACGATTATCTTAACTCAGCGCTGCGCTGCTGGGCGTCAAAGTGGGTACCCCCCGAAAATGAGCTTGCAAAACGCCTTTTTTCCGTTTCTTAAATTCATTTTGTAAAACGAAACGTCAAACGATAGCCCAACCATTTATCTTTAAGACAACATGCGTTTTGAAGAGAAAAAAGGTGTGTCTTCTACCGGCTTTTAAAGACAGGAGGCGTTAACACGTTTTGCAGGCAAAAACGCTGGTTGTAAGGCTTTTTTTTCTCGGGTGACAGTGCGGTATTGTCCATATCTCAGCGTGTTTACAAGATACAGCAATGAAACCTGGCAGTCATAAAAAAGTCTTTTGTCTAGACGCTCACCAAATACTATGTCAATACCTTAAAAGTGCAAGTGTCTACAAGAATCTTAAGGCGGTAGTTTAAGGTCGGCGCTAAAACAAAAGTTATGAGTGGGAGAAAGTTGGGCTTCTGCATGCACATAAATAACGTTTCAAGGTACCTACGTCTTAAATTGTATTAACCTCGAACCACAAGCTGAGCGCATGGACAAGTTTGAAATAGGGGTAATGTTTTTTTCGTTTCATGATAGAGACTCGTTCTTTATGCTTTGGTAAAAGTCAGACAACTCTTCCCCTAAACATTGTCAGATGCAAACATTGAGTCTCTGTCCATGCGCTCAGCCAGTACCACGTGAAACCGCTTCTAGAGTAGAAGGTTCGCAGCAACACGCACACTGGATTTGGATCTCAGTTCAGCACACGTACAGTTCACAGTTTACCGCTGCCACCATGTTGTGTTTCGAGCGTTGTACTTCTTTCAATCAATAAAGACTGGAGGCTTATAACTAGTTGAACTCGTAAAATTGACTACGATATTTCTTACAGTGTAACTGAACGTGTCGTTGGCCCTCCACATGGCGCCCGACAATTTTCAGCCCCTTCCCCCCCCCCCCCCCTCCCCCTCGCCTCAAATGCGCGCATAACGCGTCATCTAATGAAAGAATTCAGAACAATGGCAAAACCAAGTGATAAGTACCGTACGCGGTATTGGTCGAGGTCGAGCATATTTCTAAGTGTAACGTACACGGTAATGGTCGAGGTCGAGCAATTTCTATGTGTAACGTACATGGTAATGGTCGAGGTCGAGCAATTTCTAAGTGTAACGTACACGGTAATGGTCGAGGTCGAGCAATTTCTAAGTGTAACGTACACGGTAATGGTCGAGGTCGAGCAATTTCTATGTGTAACGTACACGGTAATGGTCGAGGTCGAGCAATTTCTAAGTGTAACGTACACGGTATTGGTCGAGGTCGAGCAATTTCTAAGTGTAACGTACACGGTATTGGTCGAGGTCGAGCAATTTCTAAGTGTAACGTACACGGTAATGGTCGAGGTCGAGCAATTTCTAAGTGTAACGTACACGGTAATGGTCGAGGTCGAGCAATTTCTATGTGTAACGTACACGGTAATGGTCGAGGTCGAGCAATTTCTATGTGTAACGTACACGGTAATGGTCGAGGTCGAGCAATTTCTAAGTGTAACGTACACGGTAATGGTCGAGGTCGAGCAATTTCTAAGTGTAACGTACACGGTATTGGTCGAGGTCGAGCAATTTCTAAGTGTGGAGTACACGGTATTGGTCGATGTCGAGCAAGTGCATCTTGCCCACGAATGCGTTTCAAAGATCTGCCCAGAGTCGTCTACGGAACCTCCCAACCATGCAAATGCACTGGGGCGCCTGAATCACGAGATCGGAGTGTGGTGACCTCCAGTTTTCGCGTCTGTGGTGACCGCGGAGTGCCGCGTGCGAGACAGGCTCAGCGTGTCCATTCTTCACTCCCTGTGCCACTTTCCATTGCACGAAGGCCGTGGCTGAATCACGCCGAAAGCAAGCGAGGAATACTTCATCCCAGCGATTCATTCATCTCAGAGATGTGCTTGGAATTTCTGTGTAACAAGCATGATATTGTTTTCAAGATGTTTGCATGCCTTGCGTCACAGGTAAAAGTATTCGTTTTGTATAGCGATTCAGTACCCGTATGTGGGTGTCAAACCACTTTCTGCCTGCCATACTCCCTTATCATGGAGCTAGGTGATATATGGGTCTCAAACCACTTTCTGTCTGCCTTACTCCCATATCATGCCTGCCTTACTCCCTTATCATGGAGCTACGTGATATATGGGTCTCAAACCACTTTTTGCCTGCCTTACTCCCTGTCACGTACAGAAATTCTTAATGTTTAATCAGTAATCTGAAATAATTTCTGTACTTAGATTTCTGTGTATTTTTGGGTCATTCTGCATTTAGTTCTGTATGATAACAAGATGTTTGCAATGATGAATTCTAAAGGTTCGGGACAACGTCATGTTTTGGAGAGGGAATGACGTCAACGCAGGTTGCTTTAGAAAAAAAACGTCACAAATAGCGGAGTTGGAGAAGGATTCGAAAAGGAGGAGGGAGCAAAACAGTTGAGTTGGACCAGCAGCAGCAAGAGGATGAGGAGGAGAAAGAGGAAGAAGAAGAGGAAGAAGAAGATGATTGAAGAAGAGGAGGAAGAGGATAGCAGAACCGTCAGGCTACCAGACCGACACCTGCATCCATGAAGAAGATGAAGAAGAGGAGGAAGACGATTGAAGAAGAAGAGGACGGGAAGAAGAAGAGAAGGAAGACGATTGAATAAGAAGAAGGATAGCAGCACCGTCAGGCCACCAGACCGACGCTCTGTATCCGAGAAGAAGATGAAGAGGAAATCGATAGCAGCACCGTCAGGCCCCCAGACCGACGCCTGCATCGATGAGAGTGTCCGGGTTCATATTCGTGAGGGCGGGAGAGGACTGACGGGAGTGACCGGGTCCATGCTCGTGAGGATGGGAGAGGACCACGGAAATTAAGACGATGATAGGGTATCTGTGAAGAAGATGAAGAAGAAGAAGACCATTGAAGAGGAAGCAGAGGAAGAGGACGAAGAAGAAGAGGAGGAAGACGATTGAATAAGAAGAAGGATATCGGATCCGTCAGGCCACCAGACCGACGCTCTGTATCCGAGAAGAAGATGAAGAGGAAATCGATAGCAGCACCGTCAGGCCCCCAGACCGACGCCTGCATCGATGAGAGTGTCCGGGTTCATATTCGTGAGGGCGGAAGAGGACTGACGGGAGTGACCGGGTCCATGCTCGTGAGGATGGGAGAGGACCACGGAAATTAAGACGATGATAGGGTATCTGTGAAGAAGATGAAGAAGAAGAAGACCATTGAAGAGGAAGCAGAGGAAGAGGACGAAGAAGAAGAGGAGGAAGACGATTGAATAAGAAAAAGATTGCAGAAGAAGAAGAAGAGGGAGAAGAGGAGAAGGACGATGGCAGCACCGCCAGGTCATCAGAGAACGACGACTACATCAGGAGGAGGGGAAGAAGGATAGCCGCATCGCCAGGTCATCGGAGAACGACGACTGCATCGGGAGGAGGGGAAGCAGAAAGACTGACGACGGAGTGGATTGGCAAGATGGAAAATGGAACTTTGAGTGTTGACACGAGCAAGGATACAGCTGAAGATCCTCTGCAGGATCTCACCACCAAGGTGAAGACGTTTCATTTTATTCTTATTGTACTGTTCTGAACTTGGAGTACACCGGAGAGAGAGAGAGAGAGACGCTATCCTCTGTGGGTTTTTGTGTGTGTTTGTTGTTCGTCTTGTCCGGCCGTGTCTGTTTTGGTAATGCGATTGAAATCGCCAGAGAATTGTCTGTTTTGGCAGGGCGATTGAAGTCGCCAGAGATGTGTCTGTTTTGGTAGTGCGATTGAAATCGCCAGAGATTAATTGAACTACAAAGATTCATGTTTTGTATAATTAAATAATTATATTGTTAACAACTGTTTATTTTTCTTTGGCTGAATCTGAGAGAGAAATATAACGGTTGTAACATCAAGCAACCCCAAGACTGGTTGTGACATCTGGTGACCCCAAAGACCAGTCTCTAAAATATTGGTGACACCGATTTTCTCCAGCGTTCAAAAGCTGTGACACTCCCTTATCATGGAGCTACGTGATATATGGGTCTTAAACCACTTACTGCCTGCCTTACTCCCTTATCATGCCTGCCTTACTCCCTTATCATGCCTGCCTTACTCCCTTATCATGGAGCTACGTGATATATGGGTCTCAAACCACTTTCTGCCTGCCTTACTCCCTTATCATGCCTGCCTTACTCCCTTATCATGCCTGCCTTACTCCCTTATCATGGAGCAACGTGATATATGGGTCTCAAACCACTTTCTGCCTGCCTTACTCCCTTATCATGCCTGTCTTACTCCCTTATCATGGAGCTACGTGATATATGGGTCTCAAACCACTTTCTGCCTACCTTACTCCCTTATCATGCCTGCTTTACTCCCTTATCATGAAGCTACGCGATATATGGGTCTCAAACCACTTT
>JAWQFJ010016275.1:95000-100000 GCA_034096865.1 Theodoxus fluviatilis | reverse complement strand
CAGAGGTCTGTGTCTTTGTTCCTGCTGTGTGTTTCCCTGCAGTAGTTGCTTTGATTACTCTGTCGACAATGACGACGATGTTGACGCGACGACGTTGACAAGGAGAAGAAAGACGATGACTCAGATGCAGACGACGACGGCTTTGACGACGATAATAATGATGATGACAATGATGATGGTGGTAATGGTAGTGGTGACGACGACGACGATGACGACGATGATGACGATGATGATGGTGGTGGTGGCGGCGGCGGCGGCGGCGACGACCACGGCGACGATTACGACGACTACGATGATCATGATCATGATGATCATGATGATGGGTCTAGAGTCAATGACTTGACGACGCCTCTCCTAGTAGTGACAAGAATATATTCGAAGGCAGAAGATTTCGAAAACATCTCAGTAAAGACAAAACAAACAAGAAGAAGACGAAGCGACGCAAAAGGAAGAGAAGACAATAAACATAGCGGTTTGTCTTGCTCTCTGGATTCTATATTTTTATTTCTGTGGTTGATTGTTTAAGCTGTGTCCATAGTCTATTTGACTGAGTTGGAAATCATTCCGAACAACGGACTTGAACAACCGCTGGACTTGAATTGCCTCAGTGGCCAAAGAACAAAAATCTTTGCTGGGTTTCTATGGTCATTTCGTAGTCGCTTCCTCATTAACCTCTTTCTTGACAAGAGTGCCAAATAAATCGGAGTAAGGACAACTTGCGCGCAAGAGCAGAAACGCAGAGGACTGGACAAGTCTGCTCTGTAAACTCTTACTAAGTTAAAAATGCCTAATGCCGGGATCACGTGTGTCAGTGTGTCATCGACTTCTACTCTATCCCCGGCACTGGAACTATGGCAGGGGATTCTACAAGGTTCCAGGGCATGTCTGTCTAACAACAACGACATCGCAGTGTGCGGATTGCTGTTACCTCTGCCTGCAGTTTTCTGTGTGAGAGCGTGTGAGTGCATGTTTAGTGAATGTGTTTCGTGGATGAATAAATGTTATTGGTTGTATTCTAACAGTTGTCTGGTTTGTGGCGTTTAGCGTCCCTTCTCATAATTAGTGACCAGGGAAGTATTACTCCATAAAACTGCATTCTGGGGTTGCCTCGAGCCGGTACTACCTACCGCTCCTGGAAATGATGGACCCATGGAATGACAGCATTGATTACAAGGACCATCCTGAGATTTATATCACAAGTTCATATGCACTCTCACTTTAGGAACCGAATAAACCTCTTTCGTCTAAAGGGGTTTGGGGGGTGGGGGTGGGTGGGCGGGAAGTCTAGTCGCACCATTGAAATATTTTCCCGGAGAAAGGAACAGCGCTGCTGGCCAGTGAGGGAGAGTGGAGGAAGATGGCGTCTGTGATCAGCCGCCCATGCCTGGAGAGGACGCCATTCTCCACTGCCAATGCATGGCCGCCTCCAGCGGCACTCGATATTCCAGGGGCACGTGGGGGCGCCATTTGGGGAGGCGGGCTCGTCTGCCGTATCGAAAGACGTATCGATAAACGATCTGCAGGATCGCTCCGGCAGCCCCGCTGCCCCGACTGGCCCCCTGCATCTTCCTGGAAGACGGCGCCCTGAACTGGGTCAAGCAGCATCGGCAGTAGTCTGGCATTGACTGGCCCTTGCCTCTCCCCGTCTGTTTAGTGTGTCTGTCTGTGTATTTGTGTGTCTGTCTGTGTGTTTGTGTGTCTGTCTGTGTATTTGTGTGTTTGTCTGTGTGTTTGTGTGTTTGTCTGTGTGTATTTGTGTCTCTGTGTGTTTGTGTGTCTGTCTGTGTATTTGTGTGTTTGTCTGTGTGTTTGTGTGTCTGTCTGTGTATTTGTGTGTCTGTTTATTTGTGTGTCTGTCTGTGTATTTGTGTGTCTGTCTGTGTAGTTGTGTGTCTGACTGTGTATTTGTGTGTCTGTTTGTGTGTTTGTGTGTCTGTGTTTGTGTGTCTGTGTGTGTGTCTGTCTGTCTCTGTGTCCGTGTGTCTGTGTGTGTGTCTTCCTGTGTGTATGTGTGTGTGTGTATGTCTGTGTGTTTGTGTGTGTCTGTGTGTGTGTATGTGTGTTGCGTGTGCGCGTGTGTCTGTCAGTATCTTTGTGAGTCTGTCTCTGTGTCCGTGTGTTTGTGTGTCTGTGTGTGTATGTGTGTGAATCTCTGTGTGTTTGTGTGTATCTGTCTGTATCTTTGTGTGTCTGTCTCTGTGTCCGTGTGTCTGTGTGTCCGTGTGTCTGTGTCTATCGGTCTGTTCGTGTATCTGTGTGTCCGTGTGTGTGTGTGTGTGTGTGTGTGTGTGTGTGTGTGTGTCTGTCTGTCTGTCTGTCTGTCTGTCCGTCCGTCCGTCCGTCTGTGTGTCTGTCTGTCCGTCCGTCCGTCCGTCCATCTGTCTGTCTGTCTGTCCGTCCGTCCGTCTGTCCGTCTGTGTGTCTGTCTGTCTGTCTGTCCGTCCGTCCGTCTGTCTGTCTGTCTGTCTGTCTGTCTGTCTGTCTGTCTGTCTGTCTGTCTGTCTGTCTGTCTGTCTGTCTGTCTGTCTGTCTGTCTGTCTGTCTGTCTGTCTCTCTGTCTCTCTCTCTGTCTCTCTCTCTCTCTCTCTCTTCTCTCTCTCTCTCTCTCTCTCTCTCTCTCTCTCTCTCTCTCTCTCTCTCTCTCTCTGAATCTCTCAATCTCTAGCGTTGTGTGCCTTGCCCACCTCTTCCTGTGAAGTCACACTCTTTGTTCTCACGCAGTGTCGCTCTTCAAATACTGCCTTCATCCCCCTCGTGTCTCGACCTTTCCAATCTCGCATTTTCCCCTTCCCTCTTACTTGTCCTTAGCGTCTGTTTCCTCCCTCTGCGCACTTCCTTTCCACACCACTTCCTTTCCACATCACTTCCTTTCCACATCACTTCCTTTCCCGTCTTGGGTCTTGCGCCATTTTTTCCAGGGTCATTGCGTGTGTTTTCAAAGTTGTCCTTCCTCGTATTACCTTGGTTTGCAGTCTCTTGCTATTGCACCTATTTCTTAGAATACTGCATTGCCTTTCGATCCGGTATATTTAATATCTGTTTGACATAACTTCCCCAAATCCCCTTTTGATCACTTTGCATTTCACGCCAGTGAGCCATTTTTGGACTTTTTCCTGGCCAATATTATGAAACCGTATTGTGTTTACTGCTTTTCCCGCCTGCGCCATTATAGTCTTGTGAGCTCTTTTATTTCCCCCTCGCATCGTCCATCTTTGAAGTCGTATCGTCCTCGTACTCCAAGTCCTCCTCACCTCATGTCCTTTTGGCCCTTCCACCAAAGGGTCCTTGGGAGAGGATTAGTTTAAGTTTCTTCCTGATCCAGCAGGCAGTTACTTGTAAGAAGTCGCTATGCTCTGTTCCTTCAATATTCTGTCTCCTTTGAATTATATTGGCAATGCCTTCTTACTTGTGCATGCCAGTGCAGGCAGTCTGTGTTTTTGATTTGAACAAGTAAGTATTTAGTCAAATATAACTTCCCGGAAGTTCTCCTAATCTGCTTACGCTTGGTTTGCCATGAATGAACATATGTTATATGTCAGAAGAACTTTATTTATTTATTTATTTTTTTTTTTTTACTCATGGCGAGCAAGTCGCAGAACAAAAGAAAGCCAGGCAGCTAGCCATTCATTCATTAATGTGTGTGTTTGATCCATTGTTCTCCTCCCTTTCATTTGTCCCTGCATACAAACTTTCGTGAAACGTTGGGCCCGTCTTGATAGAGATGGTTTGACTCTTGCCTTCTGTCTGTTTACAAGTTATCTCTTAACGTTCTTCCCCTGGCCCCGGTTTCTATTTTCTTATTTTAGTGCTTGTCACGCATTTTCTCGGGATGTCAACCGTCATATTAGCACAAACTAGATGTATCTATTTTCATCCATTCATCTGTCTGTCCATCAATCCATCTATTCAACTGTCCATCCGTCCGTCTATTTGTCCGTCTGACTGCCTGCCTGCCTGCCCGCCCGCCCGTCCATCCGGTTTCTGTGTGTGAGTGCGTGCGTGCGTGTGTGTATGTGCATTTGTGTGTGCGTCTGTGTGTGAGTGAGCGTGCGTGCTGCGCGCGCGCGCGGGCGTGTGTGTGTGTGTCTGTGTGTGTGTGAGCGTCTGTGTGTGAGCGTGCATGCGTGCGTGCGTGTGTGTGTGTGTGTGTGTCTCTGTGTGTGTGTGTTTGTGTGTGTGTGTGTGTGTGTGTGTGTGTCTGTGTGTGTGTGTCTGTGTCTGTGTGTGTCCCTGTGTGTCTAAGTGTGTCTCTGTGTGTCTGTGTGTGCATGTGTGTTTTAAGATAAGGCAAAAACGTCAACGAGCATCGCTAGCGAGGGCTAGGGCATCCTTACAGAACAGAGCATCCACGGGCAGCTGTCTCCAACAAAGGAGGCAAAGACCTGAGAAGCACTACTTCTTCCTGACAGCAGAACTACCGGGGATCATGTCCTGTGAGCGGCCTTTGGTATTTGTTGATTAAATCGAGAGCTGCAGCAGTCTGCAGAAAGGAGCTGTGTGCACTCGTACTTTCTTGTTGCAGATTGCTCTGTAACGAACTGCAGAAAAAAGACGCTGAATAATTGCATTACCAGTCCGTCTCTGAAGCGTGTGGTAGCTCAGCTGAGAGTGATGGAAGCACACGACTAATCCCTTGCTGGAGGATTTTCCATCAGCAACATCTGCAGATATCTCGTCCACTTCTTTCTTGGAAGGGGACTAATTAGTTCATTATCTGTTTTTCTCAAAACTATGTGAATTTTCCAAATAATGTTTGTGATGATTTTCTTGTTGTCATGTGAATTCCTTTTGTGTATGATGCATGTATTTGTATGTTCGTTTATGTGTGCATAAGAACGAGCAAAAATCTGATTATCAAGACTTGGATATCTGTCGTGTTTTCAAAAGAAATCAAATGTTACCGAATGTCTTTGTTACAAACATTTGTTTTCAATGTGGTGTTCCATTTCATGCAGGTTTTCACACGTCCTGTCGTGTCCTTATGGATTTTTGCATAACCA
>JAWQFJ010016275.1:65000-90000 GCA_034096865.1 Theodoxus fluviatilis | reverse complement strand
AGGAAGCACAATGGTGCTTATTGGCACTTTCTACCATGAGATATGGTCACTTTTAGTGGTTCACTACCCCATTTTGGTCACATTTCATTAGGGTCAAAGTGACCTTGACCTTGATGATATGTGACCAAATGTGTCTCATGATGAAAGTATAACATGTGCCCCACATAATTATTAAGTTTGAAACAGTTATCTTCCATAGTTCAGGGTCAAGATCACTTCAAAATATGTATACAATCCAACTTTAAAGAGCTCCAATGACCTTGACCTTGAAGCAAGGTCAACCAAACTGGTATCAAAAAATAGGGCTTACTTTGCCCTATATACCATGTATAGGTGAGGTATCCAATCTTAAAAACTTCAGAGAAAATTGAGAAAATGGGGGAAATGGCTGTTTTTTATACAACATTTATGGCCCCTGCGACCTTGACCTTGAAGCAAGGTCAAGTCACTATGTATGCTTTTTGAGGCCTTGTCATCATACACCATCATGCCAAATTGGGTGTTGATAGACTTAATAGTCTCCGAGAAAAATCCAACGTTAAAGTTTTCGGACGCCCGGACGCCCGGACGCCCGGACCGGACGCCCGGACGCCCGGACGCCCGGACGGACGCCCGGACGGACGAAACGGGTGAGTACATAGACTCACTTTTGCTTCGCATGTGAGTCAAAAACTAACAAACACGTGGAGTAAGAGGAATAGGAAAATTAAATGAAAATAGACGCGAACACCATTGCACAAACGCACGTGCATACTCGCTGTCTGCCCCTGTCTCTCTCCATCAGTCTCTGTCTCCCTCCTTCAGCCTCCGTCTCCGTCTCAATCAGTCTCCGTCTCCCTCAGTCTCCGTCTCCCTCAGTCTCCGTCTCCCTCAGCCTCCGTCTCCCTCCGTCTCCATCTCCCTCAGCCTCCGTCTCCCTCCGTCTCCATCTCCCTCAGTCTCCGTCTCCGTCTCCCTCAGTCTCCGTCTCCCTCCGTCTCCATCTCCCTCAGCCTCCGTCTCCCTCCGTCTCCATCTCCCTCAGTCTCCGTCTCCCTCCGTCTCCATCTCCCTCAGTCTCCGTCTCCGTCTCCCTCAGTCTCCGTCTCCGTCTCCCTCCGTCTCCGTCTCCCTCAGTCTCCGCCCCTGTCTCCCTTAGTCTCCGTCTCCCTCCATCTCCATCTCCCTCAGCCTTCGTCTCCGTCTCCCTCAGTCTCCGTATCCCTCAGCCTCCGTCTCCCTCAGTCTCCGTCTCCGTCTCCCTCAGTCTCCGTCTCCATCTCCCTCAGTCTCCGCCTTCGTCTCCCTCAGCCTCCGTCTCCCTCAGTCTCCGTCTCTATCAGCCTCCGTCTCCCTCAGTCTCCGTCTCCCTCAGCCTCCGTCTCAGTCTCCCTCAGTCTCCGTCTCCCTCAGTCTCCGTCTCTATCAGCCTCCGTCTCCCTCAGTCTCCGTCTCCCTCAGCCTCCGTCTCAGTCTCCCTCAGTCTCCGTCTCCCTCAGCCTTCATCTCGGTCTCCCTCAGCCTCCGTCTCCGTCTCCCTCAGCCTCCGTCTCCGTCTCCCTCAGTCTCCGTCTCCCTCCGCCTCCATCTCCGTCTCCCTCAGTCTCCGTCTCCCTCAGCCTCCGTCTCCGTCTCTCTCAGTCTCCGTCTCCCTCAGCCTCCGTCTCGGTCTCTCTCAGCCTCCGCCTCCGTCTCCCTCAGTCTCCGTCTCCCTCAGCCTCCGTCTCCGTCTCCCTTAGTCTCCGTCTCTATCAGCCTCCGTCTCCCTCAGTCTCAGTCTCCCTCAGCCTCCGTCTCGGTCTCTCTCAGCCTCCGCCTCTGTCTCCCTCAGTCTCCGTCTCCCTCAGCCTCCGTCTCCGTCTCCCTCAGTCTCCGTCTCCCTCAGCCTCCGTCTCCGTCTCCCTCAGTCTTCGTCTCCCTCAGCCTCCGTCTCCATCTCCCTCAGTCTCCGTCTCCCTTAGTCTCCGTCTCTATCAGCCTCCGTCTCTCTCAGCCTCCCTCTCCGTCTCCCTCAGCCTCCTGCTGACACCAGATTGCAGCCTACTCAAAATACAGAAGCAGGTAATGATAGGAAATCACGAGAAGTGAGGACCCTGAGCCCGAGCTGAAACCCTTCCCCTCTCCCTTGCCTTTTGGATCTGGAGAAGAAAGAGCTGCTGCTGGATGTGAGCCTGTTGATTCATATGGGAGACCTCCTGAATGTGGTAGGGAGAATTTGAGGTCACATGAATCTCATACATCGCGCTATCGACATCCTGACAGTCTGACGTTTCATTCCTTTAGGTGGCCTCATGTTCTCGCTCAAATGATGCTTATGCCTCCATACCAGCATTTACCATGTTTCCCCTTCTTCCCTCCCTATATGCAGTGGCAATACCCACATTATTAGAAATGTCATAGAATTGAAGTCTTCCTCTATGGTTTCTCTTGCCCTTTACTACACTTAGAAAAATGAATTAACATTTGTATGTGTGTGTGTGAGAGTGGGTATGCGTTTTGGTACTACATTCAATGACAAACCACAACCTGCGCGTTGACCACAGTATCTACCATCTTTATTATAAGGTGGTGGCCACCAACGTATTTATGCAGAAAGAAAAGTTGCACATTTTAAAATCATGCGAAACACGTCTACATCTGAGAATAAGCAATGATGTGATTGATATCCCAGGTTTCTATATTGAGAGTCGAGATGCAGAACATTCATGGCAAACTGGGATGGCCACATATATTCGTTGGGATATGAAACAATGTGTAATTCGTAGATCAGATAATGGCGGACAAAGTATGTATCATAAAAAGAATGTGGTTCTGTTGGGCGATTTCAACATTGGTTATTTAAAAAAGAATAGTGCATGGGATTCTACCATGGCTCTATTTGGTCTCACATAATTAGTTCAAACTGCAACAAGAGTCACACAGTCGACACCAACATTGATAGACCATCTATATACCACAAACATTTGTATTGTAAAAGATGTATGGTCACCCAATTTAAGTGTTAGTGACCACTATCCAATAGTATGCTCTCTACATTCCAGAACTCCAAAGTGTAGGACAGATCAGGACACCTACATACATTATAGTTTCAAGAAATTTAATATAGACGCGTTCTGCTTAGCTTTACAGAATACTCCATTTTATAGTGTAGTTAATGTTGCGAACCCTAACAATGCACTGAAACTATGGTATAGTCTTTTCCTATCAGTGACAAACATGCTCCTATGAAAAAGAAACATGTACGTAATCCAACACTTCCACCATGGATGACAAAGGACGTCATGTTAGCAATGACAGTGAAAGATCGATTAAGAAAAAAATGGAGATTTCCCAGCTTACAAAAAACAGCGTTACTTTGCTAAGAGTCTGGTAAGAAAAGCTAAAAAAAGAATATTTTCAAACAATTATAAAATATGGATACGGCTTCGGTATGGAGAGCCATCAATACCTTTACTAATCGAAACAAAGCAAAATATTCTGTAGCATCTTTAAACAGTAAATGTTGATGAATGCAATGCTCACTTTCTTTCTGTGATAAAAAAAGTATTACCGACTGTCAATGTACAAAGTCACCTTTCCGAAGAATTGATTTTGAGTGATTTTTGCAAAGGAAGATTGTCTGAGTCTAAAGAATTTGAGATACCACTTCTTGGCTTTAGTGAAGTTGGCATATTTTTTGAGAAGATGAATAAGAAATCAGTTAGACATGATGGTATTAACACCTTCATTTTGAAAATTTCTAATTCATACATTATTGAAATCTCTCACTCTCAATCATGCGTTCCCTGATGAATGGGAAATAGCGAAAGCTATTCTTTTACCAAAATGAAGGCCCCTTTGAATATTGATGATTTTAGACCCATATCAATACTTTCTATACTATCAAAGCCACTTGAAAAGCATGTTCACGAGCATTGGATTTCATATCTGGATAAACATGATCTACTTTATTCTCCTAAATTGGGTTTCCGGCCAAAACATTCTTGCCACACAGCATTAACTCGATTGTCGATTCTTGAGTATGTGCCATTAAAATAGGTCAATGTTGATTGGTTCCATCTTTTTTTTTAATCTAAAGAAGACATTAGACAGTGTTCATCATGACATTTTCATTGAATATTGTTATCATATCTAAATGGTTGTAACACGGATAAATTCTTTCAATCATTCTAAAAAGATAGACAGCAGTATGTCTATTTCAATGGACATGCTTCTTTTTATGATCATTTACAAGTGGGTGTACCACAAGGTTTTGTTTTAGATCCTCTTTTGTTCTGCCTTTTTATCAATGATCTACCATTACATATATCTGATAAAGAGGTTACATATCATATGTTGCTAATGATGTAACACTTTCAACCTCAGGTGTCAGGACTGAATGTGTGGCAGTAAAACTTAAAAGGAGCCTGGATGAAATACGTTCCTCGTGCTCTTCGAATCTTATGGTAATAAATCCTTCCAAAACGAAATTTATTATGATAACTACGAGACAAAAATATCAAATATATCCTTTATCTTTTCCCATTTTTCTTGATTCTTTGAGAATCGAAATTATTGTTGAGCACAAAGTTTTTGGTGTAATAATTGATGATTATTTAGGATGGCAATCACACATTGATTACATTTGTTTACAAAATCAAATAATCTATTTATTTCTTCTCTCCAAATTATGACATATTGTTGACATTCAAACTTGCAAAATCTTCTTCCATGTTCGTATCTTATCTCACGTTAATTATGCGTCAACAATTTGGGATGGCTGTAGTGACGCTAACTTGAAACGGCTGAAGTCACTGCATCGAAGAGCCTCTAAGCTTATGATAACAGGTAGTTCACTATCTACAAATGAAAAATGAAAGAACTTAATATCTAGCCTTTTCATAAGCATTTATAATTCAATAAATGTGTCTTAATGAAAATAATTGCCTGATTATTTGATAAGCTTATTCCAACATTCAAGTATTCGTGAACATAACTTTATAATACCACAACCCAGGATTGATTTGTTTAAACATAGCCTATCTTACTATGTGGAACACACTACCCAATTCTCTTAATATTGCGAAATCTTTATGAAATGTATATTGAAACTATACACTTTTATTAAGTCATTCAAGATACTTTCATCTTATTCAAAATTCACTTCGTGGTTATTTTCAACGTGGTATTTCATTACCTTGAACTGATTGTAACCTGTGTTATTGTGTGAATTTTAGTGGGATACAGGGTGGGTGGGTGGGTAGGGGTGGGGGATGGGATTGGATTTGTTTGTTTGTTTTCTTGTTTTAACAAGGGCTGGATGTAAGATAGGCAGCTATGCCTAATTCAAGAATTTCCATTGAAAAATAAAGTTTAATCAATCAATCAATCAATCTCTCTCTCTCTCTCTCTCTCTCTCTCTCTCTCTCTCTCTCTCTCTCTCTCTCTCTCTCTCTGGCACAGGTCAGAGGTCCTCGACAAGATGACCTTCGTCTTGGCAGCAGCGCTAATGATGCGCCCGGAACGGCTGGCGACGCGGTCTGATTACTGCCAGACGGAGAGGCACTCCAGGGGATGGTCAAGTGCCTACGCTGTACCAGACGTCGTGGAGAGTCTCGGTGCCGTCTCTGGATTCGTAGGGCTGCAGCTGCAGGCGGAAGAGTTTGATGTGGAGGAGGAAGAAGGAACTGGTTGAGACTTCCTTCCGGGGCTTCCCAATGATAATAATTATGTGCCCTGCTGGCTTTACTTTTCTCTTCTCGCTGTTATTTGTGAGCTATTAATGACCGAACTGGAATGTGCGCGGGTGATTGGTAAAGAGTATCGCTGTCAGTTTCGAATTTAATGAGAAACTCTGAACTAATGAGATAGCATCGCATCATCCACTGCCGTCGTCTTTATGTAAGAGAATAAAATGTCCTTTCCACAATAAGTTTTTTAATCATGAGAACAGATGTATAATTTTAAGTTTGCAGAAACCATACTAGTTACGCAATACTCATTTAACAACGCACCATAGTGTTTCCTATCGAGTTTATGGATCTTTAAATTCGCCAAGCATCGCCAAGCATCGCCATGCTTAAGCAAGTACATACATATATAATGCAAGGATAAATAAAATAAACCGCTCGTCAACAATGGTAACAGAACATGACAAACCTCAAGGTCTTTTTCATTGCAAACATTGTAAATTTACGCATTGTTTCTTGTTCACGATATCTGCTCTTGACAACAGCCAAAGAGCCTGGTTGTCTTAGACCCAACAAAGGCCAAACGCGTAGAGTCAGTAATGATTGCCATTCCATGAACTGAAATTCTCGGGAGAATCCCGACACTGCAGCAACAAACGGCGACAAAGTACGGTCATCTTCATTTGCTGTCGACCTCTTGCACTTACCAGGTACCGTATATTATTATTGTGTATTCTAAATCAGATTTTTCTATTTCATCGGACTTTTGACTTGTTTCAGTTCTGTACTTCGATTATTTGTTTGATAACAAAGTATAAGAAGCATCCTACCAGCAGGAGTGTGAACAGTAGAAAGTACATTGATTCAATCAACACAAACATGACTTTGTCTGATGTGAACGTGCATGAGAAACAAAGCTTAAGTCGGCAAAACAGTTTTATGAAATATCGATGAAAGGCATCAATGCAGTTACGTAATTGCTGTCCTAAACTTTATATTACCGTTTATTAAAAAAGAGAAAAATTACTCTATAAGCATCGTACTTGTATATGCATGAATGAATAATTAATATTGTGGTTGACATTATTCGTTTTATCACGATTCCTACTTATGCCTTGCCTTTCTCATGCACAGTCACGTAATTATGATGATAATATCTTGAGCTACTTAAAACCATCCACAACGCGTGCATAGTACGTTGAGATGCAGATGACATTCACAAAACAAAACAGTCACCTGGCTGTAAGACCACGATGTCATTTTCCAGAGTGCCAATTTCACCAAATTATGATGTGGGGTCATTTCCATTTGATCTTATAGACTGATGCCAGAGTTACCCTGCACGCAGTTGGTTGACTGCAACGGTATACTGGAGACACCTGACTGTTGACTGACAGCTAAACAAGGACGTGGTGGTTGACAAGGGCGCGCTGGTAAGCCTACCTAGGTTGCGAATAATTCCTCGCGAACCAGCCGAGGCGAGGTGGTCACCTCGGCAACTGCCAGTCATCAATTGGCAAGGTAAAAGTCCCAGAGAACATGGCTGCGTCCTGGCACAAGAGTCGTTGAAGAAGTTACTGATAGACGAAGTACCTGACGAAAAAGACATCACAGACGTTTTTGACTTGATAGAACATACCGTGACACATCTCGAATGGCACGAGGACTTTTTTCAAAGAAAAGAAAGCCACCCGGGTTCATTTGTTGATAGTTTTGTCGATATGCTGCTCCTCGACACACTCAGGATCAATTCAAGGAACATACTTCAGAAAAAGGACATGAAAGATACATTGACTTTCCTTCGTGTATGCAACGAAAACAAAATTTCGACAGTGTTTGTCCAGAAATATCCTATGTACATACTCATCAAAATATACAAATGAACAATCGAACAGCAAATATTTCCGTGTAAGTACCCTATCCATTCGCGGACAGTGAAGAGCACATTACAGGCACTGATGTCTGTAAACAGGAACCCTACTGGCACGGTCTCCGCCATTTTGGATCATCCGGGCCTCCGCAGCTAGAAGCTTCCTCGGCAAACCTCGCGCCTCCTTGTGAGCAAGACGATATGGGAAACGCACTCGCCTCGCCGTTTCTTGCAAGGTCTTTGCAGGATCCTAGCGTAAATAACGCGCCCCAGGATTGCGGCAAAGGGAACGGCTGCTTCTCCTTGACGTTTACAGCCTGGACTGCTGCAGGCTTGAGACCGGCAGTCTGGACTCCCGCGGCCTGAATTGATGCAGCCTTGATTGATGCAGCCTTGATTGATGCAGCCTTGATTGATGCAGCCTTGATTGACGCACCCGGACTGTTGCAGCCTGGATTGCTGCACCTGTAGTGTTGCATCCTAGATTGATGCACTTTTGATTCCAGCAGCTGAATTGTTTTACACGTACAATGATTATTTGGTTGGATGGCTGGCTGGCTGGCTGGCTGGCTGGCTGGCGGGCGGGCGGGCGGGCGGGCGGGCTGGCTGGTTGGTTGGTTGGTTGGTTGGTGGGTGGGTGGGTGCATTGATGGACTGGTTAGTTGGTGGATGAGTGGGTTGGGTTGGGTTGGTTTGGGTTAGGTTGGTTTGGTTTGGTTTAGTATGGGTTGGGTTGGGTTGGTTTGGTTTTGGTTTGGTTTGGTTTGGTTTGGTTTGGTTTGGGTTGGGTTGGTTGGGTTGGGTTGGGTTGGGTTTGGGTTGGTTGGTTTGGTTTGGTTTGGGTTGGGTTGGGTTGGGTTGTTTGGGTTGGGTTGGGGTTGGGTTGAGTTTGGTTTGGTTGGTTTGGTTTGGGTTGGTTTGGGTTGGGTTGGTTTGGGTTTGGGTTGGGTTGGGTTGAGTTGGGTTGAGTTAGGTTGGGTTGAGTTCGGTTGGGTTCGGTTGGGTTTGTTAGGTTTGGTTTGGGTTGGTTTGGTTTGGGTTGGTTGGTTTGGGTTGGGTTGGGTTGGGTTGGTTTGGGTTGGGTTGGGTTGGTTTGGTGTGGGTTGGGTTGGGTTTTGTTGGGTTGGTTTGGGTTGGGTTGGGTTGGTTGGGTTGGGTTTGGTTTGGGTTGGGTTGGTTTGGGTTTGGTTTGGTTGGGTTGGGTTGGGTTTGGGTTGGTTGGGTTTGGGTTGGTTTGGGCTAGGTTGGTTTGGTTTGGGTTGGTTTGGGTTGGGTTGGTTGGGTTGGTTGGTTTGGTTTGGTTTGGGTTGGTTTGGTTTGGGTTGGGTGGTTGGTTTGGTTTGGGTTGGTTTGGGTTGGGTTGGGTTGGGTTGGGTTGGGTTGGGTTGGTTTGGGTTGGGTTGGGTTGGGTTGGGTTGGTTGGGTTGGGTTGGGTTGGGTTGAGTTGGGTTGGTTGGGTTGGGCTTGATTTGGTTTGGTTTGGTTTGTGTTGTTTGGGTTGGGTTGGGTTGGGTTGCTTGGGTTGCGTGGGGTGGGTTGGGGTTGGGGTGGGGTGGAGTGGAGTGGGGTGGGGTGGGGTGGGGTGCGGTGGGGTGCGGTTGGGTTGGGTTGGGTTGGGTTGGGAGGGTTTGGTTGGGTTTGGTTGGGTGGCGTGGGGTGTGGTAGGGTTGGGTTGGGTTGGGTTGGGATGGATGGGGTGGGGTGGAGTTGGGTGGGGTGGGCTGGGGTGGGTGGTGGGGTGGGGTGAGATGGGGTGGGGTGGGGTGGGGTGGGGTGGGATAAGGTGGGGTGGGGTGGGGTGGGGTGGGGTGGGGTGGGGTGGGGTGCAGTTGAGTGGGGTTGGGTTGGGTTGGTTTATTGGTTGGGTTGGTTGATTGATTGCTATTTTATTCATCCCAATAGGAAATACATTGTTGCAGTCTAGATGATGGACATTCGATCCAGCAGACTGTTTTACTGCTGCCTGTATTGCTGCAGAATAGTGTGCTGCAGCGTCTCTTGCTAAATTTCCGGGGACAATGAGCGAACCGTTGCCAAAACAGCGGAAAGACTCAATTCCCCTGTGGGTGGGGGTCAGAATAGACCCACCGCGTCTCCCTACACGTTTCATATGGGGCGTATAGCTAGGGATATTGTGACTTGACTTGCTATTATTCTGACCAACCCTTTATGAGTTATCATTATCAGTGGCCTTGAAAAACTGCAGAGGCTGATAGACCGTAAATCTCTATCCTTCCTTCGTCTTCATGAAAACTTCGCAAAAATAGTCCTATCGCCCAATTCAGGCACAAGGATCTTTGAACCGAATATGGGAGCAATTTCCATGGTCCGATGGTTAGATTACCATATTTGTGCATCAATTGTTTTACAAGACATCCAGTAGGAGGTCGGGAAAAGGGACAATCGGTCTAGAGAAACACTTCTTCTTCCGAAGCCGTCTAGCACACCAGGTTTGCCATTTCCATAGACTGGTCTGAAATGAAGCAAGTTCAGTTAATATGACTCTCAGCTCCAATTTATTTTTTGACCGTCCCTTGTGCATCGCCAGTGTTTGATCAGAACAGAATTTCAGACAGTGCATTGTGTGTTTTTTGTTAAGAAATGACTTGTAGGAAAAGGGCAGTAATTCAGAGGAACTGGACAGAAGTCAGTTGCAGATCTCCACAGGTCAGGAAGGCGGCCGGACGGCTGTCGAAAGCTCCAGTAATTTAGGCTTATTTTGTTGAAGAAAACAATGTTTGAAAGTTCATCATCATAGTATTCATATGCAGGGTTCGTTTATAGACATCGACATTGATGGAGGTCATTACATTGTTTCTCCCGACGTGTAGACGTGATAGCGCCAGACGATGCAAATGGGTTTTCAATAGGCCTCATGCTGACAGTGAATTAACAATTTGTGTGACGTGAATGGCGTCTGAAATGTTTGCACTCCCTCCTGATTTGAGCAGATGCTCTCAACGTGGGTGGAGCATCTAAAGGATCTGGCAGTCTCACCGTCCTCCCACGTCTTTGCCCGCTGGAAGATGTATGCAACACAATGATTCGTCTTCAACATGGGTTGAAGTGGAACGAGTCTTTTGTTCCTTGATTTCATTATAATCAATCTCCGTGGACTGTCACAAACAATCTGCCTTTCTCGCAGTTTGCATGAAAGACCCTTTCCTGTGAATGGCAATGAAAAAGTTTGCTTTTTCTTTAGATGAGTAATAAAATGCTCTCGGCAGAGAGGTAGCTGTTGTCTGCTATGTGCTGTCTTTAAAAAATATTAAAATGTCAAGCTGACCAAAACGTATGGCTGTACATCTATAGTGCATTGTATTACCTACCACGTCAAACCAACAAAAAGAATAAATAAATGGACTTTTAGAAAAATAAGACGTGTATTAAAGAGTCAGATTTTAAGGAGGAAAGGGGAGGAGGGTAAGAAGGAGGGAGCAATGAGAGAGGAAGGGTCGCATGGCGGGTGGGCGGGGTAACATAGGTGGTAAGAAAGAGGATGGTTGTGAAGCATTTCAACCAATGTATCTACAGTGCATGGGAATTATGTATACACATGCAAAGCAAGACTTTATTTAGGTGTAGTGATTTGGACCTCCTTCTGTAATGCTGGTACGCTGCTAAGAATCTATGAATTAGGCAGGCCAGAAGACGATGGCATTCAGGCCTTTCAAAACCGCTGCCTGGAACGTCCACTCATCATGGATACGATGTTCCAAACGAAGTGACACAGAGCAGGATATTCAGACACGCAGTTATTGAAATTATCAGTCTGTCAGAATAGCGATAACATTTGCATCAAATTATGTATCTAATGAAACGTCTATCCACCCATATCAACATCTTTCGCATAATATGAAGTAAGAATTAATTCGTTATACCCAGACATTTTCTTTCCTACAAGACATACGGCGATAAATTGTTTTGCTTGGCACCATTCAAATGTGAAAATACAGCAAGCTTTTACAATGGACCATCAAGGCAAACACCTCTTCTGAAAGGGGAGTATTGGGCACCATTCAAATGGGAAATACAGCAAGCTTTTACAATGGACCATCTATGTATGCATGTATGTAGTAGCTTTTATAACGCGCTATTCTCACGCCGAGGCATGCTCAAAGCGCCCACAATTTGTCTTAAACAAAAAGGTCTTAAGTTTTTTCCGGAAGCTGGCCAGGTTCTCTGACCTCCTCAATTCTTCTGGGGCTGCATTCCAGAATCTTGGACCAGTGTATGAGAAGGCTCTCTCTCCGAATCCCTTTAGGTGTTTCGAGGGAGCACAGAGAAGAAGTCTCCCTGATGATCGGAGAACTCTCGACGGTTTATAGTCTTGTACAAGATCGGAAAGATCCTGTGGAACAGCACCTGAAACACACTTGTACACATTGCACAAACACTTGTGCTGAATGCAATCTTTGATGGGCAGCCAGTGAAGGGACTCCAGAACCGGCGAGACGCTTGCCCACCTAGGGGAGCGCTTCACTAGTCGTGCGGAAATGTTTTGGAGCCGCTGGAATTGTCGTATCTGATACTGATTCGCTCCAGTAAGAAGACTGTTACAATAGTCCAGCTTTGATAGGACCAAGGATAGCACCAGGGTCGCAGTAGTCCTCTCCGTCAAGCAGTGTCTGATGCTCCGAATTTGTCGGAGATTCAAGTGAGCAGATGACGTCACCTGACGAATGTGGGATTCCGGGGAAAGATGCTTGTCACATTTCACACTTAGATATTTGATCCACTCATACGGTGTCACCCTGACATCCCCTATCATGACAGTGTTTTCACTGATTTTGTCCAAATTAGTTTTGGTTCCGACGGTGATTACTTCAGTTTAGTTTTCTTTTCATTTAGTTCAAGTTTATTTCTGTCCATCCATTTTTTCAGGTTTGAACAGCACCTCTCTAGCGCCGATTTCGTATCGATAAAATCATTTTGGTTAGGAGCACAGATTAGAGCATTGTGTCGTCAGCAAAAAGATGATGTTGGGCCCCGTGTTTATCAATAATATTGCTAACGTGTTTGGTGTAGAGAGAATATAGGATCGGGCCGAGAATTGATCCCTGGGGGACCCCACAGGTGACTGCTACTGAGTTCGACCTCGAACCCTTCACCAGAAATTTTAGTTTTCTTCCTGTTAGGTAGCTCTTGAACCAGTTGAGGACCTCAGATGACAGACAAAGATGTGCCAGACGGTCGATGAGTATGCCGTGGTCAATTGTGTCGAAGGCTGCTGAGAGGTCCAGTAGCACAACAATCCCCTTTGGACTGGGCTTCAGTGACTATTCCATGCCTGTACGCTTACTGCAACTCATGTGCTTGTTTTTTGTGTCCATATACATGCTTTATGTACCGTCTTGCATGTTATTCCATTCTGTTTGTATGGACTTGCATTAATTATTGTTTGTTTGTGTGCTGATGTCGTGCATTCTGCGGATCATGTTTTATGTGTATAGTTATATGGTTAATCCTGTTGATATTGTTTCCGTTGAGAATGCTGACTGTGTGCGGTCATATATGCTGTTGATATAATTCCTGTCTTCCATGCTCCTTTCGCATGTCGTTATATTGTTTGTCCTGCATCGGGTATTGTTTGCCTGTGTGCTGTTGCCATGTTCGTTGCTGGTTGCTCGTGTGTATCGTGCCTTGTGTGTATGACTTCATTGTTTCAGTTACATCGTCTTGTACGGAGTGTTCTCTTTCTGCGTATTTGTGCCATATGCGATGGGCTTTCATCCGTTCCGTGCTTTATATGGGGGCCCATGTTTGGTCCTGTTATTGTTTGGCTTGTGTGTTGAAGCCATGTACGTGTTCCGTGTCTTATTGGTTTATTGGTTTCGCCTGTGTCGTTGTTGCTGTGGTGTGCTGCTTTGGGCTTGGCCTGCTTGTGTGCTTATGCAGCGTATGTGTACTGTGCCTGATTTTGCTTTACTTGTGTCTGGCATTATTTATATGATTCATGTCTTTCATGCCTGTAAAGCGCTTTGAGCATATAAATGAAAATGCGCTGTATAAATAAACTTTTATTATTAGTAGTAGTAGTAGTAGTAGTAGTAGTAGTAGTAGTAGTAGTAGTAGTAGTAGTAGTAGTAGTAGTATTAATCCCTACTTCTCCGTCGTCTGCAGCACACAAAAGATCATTCGTGACTCTTAGAAGAGCCGTTTCAGTGATGTGATCTGGACGATATGCTGACTGGAACTTTGGTATCATGTTGTACCTGAGCAAGTGGTCCCGCAGCCTTGTGCATATAGCTTTCTCGATGATCTTAGAGAAAAAAACTTTGATTGGACACAGGACGATAGTTTTCCAATTTTGAACTGTCCAGACCACGTTTCTTTAGCAGAGGCTTCAAATCAGCTGTTTTCAGTGCAGCCGGAAACTGTCCTGATTTCAGGGAGTGGTTCACAATGTCCGTAACAACAAGCAGTAGAACATCAAGACAAGAAAGAAACAGTCTCGTCGGGATGCAGTCAAGCTCGCATGTTGTGGGTTTCATATTCTCGGTCAGTTTTTGGAGTTCGAGGGACGAGTACAGGGGAACTGCGCTGAATTTTTCACTCGGTTGGTCTCTTGAATCATGATCGACCTGATGGGATGATGGAATAGAAGCTTTTATTTTCTCGATTTTTCCCGTTAAAAAACCTTGCAAATGTGTTTGCCAAGGTCTTTCCACTTTCTGCGGATGGGAGAGGAGGTGTGTCACTGTTGCCCAGGAGATTAGAGAGCAGGTGCGACAAGCCCCTAGGGTCTTTACACCGTTCCTCGATCTGCTGCTGAAAATACTTGAATTTGACACTGAGAATAGTTTTTGGAGATTTTTTCAGTCACATACATTTCCGTGTGCACAGTTAGGCTTGATTTTCTCCAGCGTCGCTCCGCCAGCCTTTTCCTGATTTTTGCCAGGTGGACTTCATCGTTGTACCAGGGGGAGTCAGGTCTGATGAATACAATCTTTTCTGCCTCTGGGGCGTGTCTATCAAGGATGTGTGACATTGTGGCCAGGAAAAGTTTCACATGTTCATCAATGTTTCTGGGAGCTAGACGAAAGAGTTCTGACTCAAGGAACTCTGTTTTAAGTGCGGCAGTGTCGATCTGTTTGAGATTCTTATTCCTAGTTGTTATTTTGTGTCTTCTCTTCACGTGTAGCTCTATCTCCACGTAAATGATGCAATGATCAGAGAAGGCCTTGTCCAGTACTATGTAGTTAGCTATCACACTGCAGTCTTTTTTACTGACCACCCAATCCAATGTGTGACCTGACTTGTGCGTGGCCACTTCAATATACTGTTTCAGGTTGTGACCGGGCAGCAAACACCTCTTCTGAAAGGAGAGTCTTGGGCACCATTCAAATGGAAAATACAGCAAGCTTTTACAGTGGACCATCTAGGCAAACACCTCTTCTGAAGGAGAAGTAATGGGAGAACTAACTCGGCAAAGTCGACCGCACAGTGTGACTTTGCTAAGTGACCCCAGGCCGTCGATTTCTTTATGTCCGTGCTTGCGATGCTCTTTTCTAAGGTTCCCCAGGGATCTGCGCAGGCCCTAGGGTTGGCAGTGCTTTCTCCTTGCATGTCTCCCTTCATTTCCTCAGCCACAAGAAACTCGAGCACAGAGACAGGGAGCAAGGGAAGATGCAATTTTCCAAGTCACGAAGAAGGAGCGAGGTCTTCTCCGTGGCTGCCAAATGCAATAAGCAGGGGCGACTTTCCGCCCTCTCCAACGTGCCCTTCTCGCGTCGCGCTCTCTCGAGATGGGATTGGGGAGGAGACCTCCGTCAGCAAAAAGCCAATGCGGAAAAGACCGAGGGGTCGAGGGAAACAGCGCAGAAAGAGCAGGTGCGTTCAGGCTGAAAGACACAACACAAGAGAAGGCTTCACTGCATGTGCTTCGATCGAGTTTACAAAAGTTTAAAGCCATTCTAAATGTTATGGAACGGACGGAGTCGTAGATGTGTTGATTGGATCTTTAAAAATGTAGAAGTGCGATGTTGCGCTTGTTTGTGCTCTTTTAAAAGGAAAATGAAAACAAAGTATTGAAGGAAGTAAACTGTTGCTGTACATTGTAGGAAAAGTGACTTTCAAGCACTATTTTTGTTTGTTGCATTAAACAAACGGCCAAGTCTATTGTTCTGACACTGGAACAATCATCAGGTTGTGTCCGTTCAGCTGTCACTCCAAGAACACGACATTCCGTTTCTTTGCCGAGTTATTCAAATGCCCACTGTTCTCTTCAGAAAAATAATAAACTCGGTCTGGAACAAATGGAGACTCAAATAAAATGTTCACGAAGTGTAATGGCAACTACTGCAAGATTGCAGTGAAAATAAGCCATCAATGGAACCTGAATTTCCGGTGCGTGATCAAAATCCCATAGATCAACCTCAACTCCGCTTTGCTTCCTTATTCAAACGGTACTTTTGTGTCTCCCTTCCTACTTTTGTCCCTTTGATTGAGTCATCAATTCTGGATACATTTCTTATCTCCAGGATTTTTTCCGCGTCTGCCCTCCCGCCCGTCCGTCCGTCTTTCCGTCTTTCTGTCTGTCTGTCTGTCTGTCTGTCTGTCTGTCTGTCTGTCTGTCTGTCTGTCTGTCTGTCTGTCTGTCTGTCTGTCTTTGTGTCTGTCTGTCTGTCTGTCTGTCTTTGTGTCTGTCTTTGTGTCTGTCTGTCTGTCTGTCTGTCTGTCTGTCTGTCTGTCTGTCTGTCTGTCTGTCTGTCTGTCTGTCTGTCTGTCTGTCTGTCTGTCTGTCTGTCTGTCTGTCTGTCTGTCTGTCTGTCTGTCTGTCTGACTGTCTGTCTGTCTGACTGTCTGTCTGTCTGTCTGTCTGTCTGTCTGTCTGTCTGTCTGTCTGTCTATGTGTCTGTCTGTCTGTCTATGTGTCTGTCTGTCTGTCTGTCTATGTTCTAAACAAGTTTGAAGGGTTGCGAAGTTCCTGAAAATACTTTATTTTGTCTGTTTGCTTTGGCCCGTCGTAAACGTTTAAACCAAAGCTAACGACACAAGGTTGCAGCCAATATAACATCCCACATTGTCATGCTTTGGGGTTGGGCGATGTGCGAGGCGCAGTGCCGTGGTTCTATCCCTGGGACGGAGAAATCTGGTTTATTTAAATGTCTGTCTATGTGTCTGTCTGTCTCTCTGTCTGTCTGACTGTCTGTCTGTCTGTCTGCCTGTCTGTGTGTGTGTGCGTGTGTGTGTGCGCGCGCGCGCGTGTGTGTGTGTCTGTCTGTCTGTGTGAGTGTGTGTCTGTCCATCTGTCTGTCTGTCTGTGTGTCTGTCTGTCTATCTGTGTGTCTGTCTGTATGTCTGTCTGTCTGTCTGTCTGTCTGCCTGCCTGCCTGCCTGCCTGCCTGCCTGCCTGTCTGTCTGTCTGTCTGTCTGTCTGTCTGTCTGTCTGTCTGTCTGTCTGTCTGTCTGTCTGTCTGTCTGTCTGTATGTCTGTCTGTCTGTCTGTCTGTCTGTCAGTCTGTCTGTCTGTCTGTCTGTCTGACTGTCTCTGTATGTCCGTCCGTCCGTCCGTCCGTCTCTCTCCGTCTTTCTGTCCCTCTCTCTCTCTCTCTCTCTTTCTTTCTCTCTCCAATTCTCTCTCTCTATCTCTCTCTCTCTCTCTCTCTCTCTCTCTTTCATTCTCTTTGCAGGTCACCCAGTACGGCTCAGTCTGGTAAAAGTCCCTATGGCGCCAATTCCCACGTCCTTCTTCCAGGACCCAACTTTCACGAGTGCTTGGGGTGCAGGTTAGAGGTTTTAAATGTCCCATTTCCAGGTTTATATGGAGTGGCCTGGATGCAAAGTCGGCCATTTTCCAGGAGGAGTCAACGAGTCGCAGATGGCTGATGACCGAAGTGCAGAATAATCTCTTGACCCCTTTTCCTTATCGCACGACTGCACCAGGCGAAGACAGTGGCCACGGACATAAAGTCTCTGTGGGCTCCCAGATTACCTCTTTTGCTCTTCAAAATCCTCCATCTCCAGCGATTGCCACAGCCAATGATAAATGAGTCGAGATCGCTGTTAAAGAAAAGAAAAAGACCCTTATGCAAACGTGACAATCTGCATGCTCACAGGAGAATAAGGAGAGAGAGAGAGAGAGAGAAAGTCGAAAGGACAGTTTGGGTCCTCTTTTTTCCCCAGCTCGGCTGTCGCCCCCAAACCACGTTGCCTCTTGATTGAATGCTCTTTCCCTCCACTCTTCAAATGTCAGAGGTGAAGAGCGTCTTTTCTCCTCTCGCTGGAGGACAACTTCATTCGTATATCACGACAGGGAGTTTCTCAAAGTTTGATTTTCTCCGACTCCTCAAGATCCTTTCGCAATCACAGCTGTGCAGTCCAGCTCCGTGGGCAGTACGTATTATTTCCCTGACTCTTCCAAATTGGCGGGTCTTTTTCAGCCGAGTCCGTTTGGACTGTTCCGAAATGTCAGGGTTGACTGAAAATTTGTATTGATAGCGTGTCTTCTTTACCATACTGTCTTACCAACCACAGCAAAATGTTAAATGTCAGAACACGACGGTGAATCAAAACTACCCTCGAAAAACAAACTGCGACAGATAGCGTGTGGTCCTACATCACCGTGAAACAACACCTACTTTCATGATGTTAAAAAAAATACTGCCCAAGTCATTGTAAACTAATCATCCCATGTGTCAGAATTACGAATGAACATTTTGTTTATAACCTTAAGCGAAATCCATTCATCGAATACATTAGGGTGAGATATCTCTTCGCTCTAGTTCTCTTTAGGATACGAGAAAAGAAAGACCCTCTCCAATTTCTGGACTATCTTCAATGACTGACCGAGACGAACGTGGAGAGACCGACACGGTGGAATGACTACAATTTGTGTAATCAACAACACAGTTGTCAGCCGACTCTCTATAAGAATCTTGCACAAAAATCATGTTGAACCAGGTCCAATATTCCTCACACCCACCATAGCTTCTTCGCCTTCTTGGCGCTGCCCGTGGCTGGCTTCCGTCGTGAATCTCAGAAGCCCTGCAGCCAACACAGTGTTTCCAAATGATGATGGCGCATCTGACTGAACACTAGAATTAATTATTTCGATCTTTTATAACTTTTGCGAAAGGCACCATCTTCTCAGAAGCTTGACCATTAATGCAACTATGTGTTTCGATATTCAGTCGAATTAGCTAAACTTGTCACAATCGGGATCCTGAACTGAATAACCGCATTCCAAATTGCTGTTTATCTCAGTATATTCGGCGCGGTTTATCGAGATGATTTTAAAGGAAAAACGAGGCAGATCGATGCCTTTCTTTCTTGTGCGGTTGAAGTTTTCCGGATTCTTCGTCAAAGTAACTTGGGTGCATTTCCGTCTTTGGTTTTCTCGTGTCGGTTCCAGACTATCCATTCCCTCATTAAGGTCGCATTCAGTGAGTTCCGCCTCCTCCAGACCGGTCCAGGCTTTCAACTCGGCCACTCCAAAACCGATGATTCGAAATCTGCAGGCAAGACAAGGAAAGAACAGGAGAAAAAGCTGATCGGCAGACGGCACGAGAAGGAAATTTGCTCCCGCGTAATTCCTCATTCCACCTTTTGTCGAAGAGGCGGAAAAAACCACCGTCATCTCGACATGTTTTACATTCCTATTTTGCCTGCCTATTTGTAGGCTGCAGCTACGATTCGACGAAGGCGAGAAATAAAGGAGCTGCAATGGTGTTGCGCTAACACCCCACGTGTCGAAGCTGTAGAAAATCGTATGTCTTTACCATACAAGCATATGCTCTCGCAAAAGCACAGGAGCAGTTAAGTTGAGACACATAAACGCCAGTCGCAAGTTGCGAAAGATGCAAATGAATTATTTCTGGACATGCGAATGGGAAATTAATCAAGAGAAACCCTACTCGTCGTCATGCCAAATCTGTTCATGCGTTCTACACTGCCGCCATTTATAGCGTGCAGCGCTTTCGAGAGATTTCTTTCATAGATCTTTCACCACTTTCATCACTTTCCCCATCTGATGCATTCATCATCTTTACTACATTTTATCAAACTTATCTTATCTCTAGGAACGTCCATCTGAGCGTATAATAAATATGCCCAGATGAAATTAAGATTGTCTGGGTTGTGATGTGTGTCCTGGTGAGGTGCTCAGCGATTTACACAAGCATAACGTTTTCTTCCTGGATATTATTAATGGCTCAACCGTTGACAGCCCCAGATTTGAGATACGTCCCTCAACTAAGAACACACCCGTACATTATAAGTTTCTCTCTGGCTCCATATACCGCAAACCACATGGAGCTTTTGATAAATGCATCACCTGCAATCTGCACTCCCCAAGTCCAGCTTCCAAGAGCGTTTATACTAGACTGCTGCAGTTATTCTGAAGCCAGAATATTTTCACTCCAGGGCATTTTTTCTGAGACTTGTGCAACTCTTTTGAAGCCAGAATGAATTCCGTCTTTAATATTTATTTCAGACTTCTGCAGCTATTCAAAGCCTAATAATGATTTCCTTGTAGAAATTTATATCAGCCTTCTGCAGCTATTCTGGGGCCAGAGTGATTTCCTACTAAAACGATTTTCTCCGACGTATGCAGCTATTCTGTGGCCAGAGTGATTTCCTTCTAAAACATTTATCTCGTCCATCTGCAGCTATTCTGAGGCCAGAGTGACTTCCTTCTAGAACATTTATCTCGTCCATCTGCAGCTATTCTGAGGCCAGAGTGATTTCCTACTAAAACGATTTTCTCCGACTTATGTAGCTATTCTGGGGCCAGAATGATTTCCTTGTAGACATTTATCTCGTCCATCTGCAGCTATTCTGAGGCCAAAGTGATTTCCTTCT
This sequence comes from Theodoxus fluviatilis, assembly GCA_034096865.1. Taxonomy (NCBI): domain Eukaryota; kingdom Metazoa; phylum Mollusca; class Gastropoda; order Cycloneritida; family Neritidae; genus Theodoxus; species Theodoxus fluviatilis. The sequence goes on along the minus strand of JAWQFJ010016275.1, from coordinate 69,678 downwards.
AGAACATTTATCTCGTCCATCTGCAGCTATTCTGAGGCCAGAGTGATTTCCTTCTAGATCATTAATATCAGAATTATGCAGCTATTCTGACGCCAGAACGATTTCCATCTAGAACATTCATATCCGACATGCAGCTTTTCTGAGGCCAGAGTGATTTCCTATTAGAAATTTATATCCGACTTATGCAGCTATTCTGATACCAGAATGATTTCCTTCTAGAACATTTATTACAGCTCTCTGTAGCTATTCAAAGCCAGGGGAATTTATTTCTAGATCATTTATCTCAGACTTGTGCAGCTATTTTGAAGCCAGAATGATTTCCTTCTAGAACATTTCTCTCAGCCCTCTTCAGCTATTCTGAAGCTAAAACGATTTTCTTCAAGAACATTTGTCTCAGACGTGCAGTTGTTTTGAAGTCATAGTGATTTCTTTAGGGGATGTTTATTTCGGCCTTCTGCAACTATTCAAGCCAGAATGATTTCCTTCAGAGCACTTATCTCAGACGTGTGCAACTATTCTAAAATCAGAATGATTTCCTTCTATAAAATTTATCTTAGACTTGCATAGCTGTTCTGAAGCCAGAATCATTTCCTTCTAAAACAAGTATGTTAGACTTGCGTAGCTATTTTGAAGTCAGAATGATTTTATTTACTCGTAACACTTTATTTACACGCGTCACTTCATCAACAGGATACTATTTTATATGTTATAATTATGATCAAGCATCACTAATGAAATCATAAGTCATTTTATACAGATTTTAATATTTTAAGAGGGTTTTAGCCCAGAAAAAAAGCTTTCTGTTGAAACATAGTTTAAACCTGTATCTTGAAAACTATGGGAGACATAAACGTTAAATATCTATCAACATGGAACGTTAAATCCTATATTTCAAAATGCCATTAAATATCCAGGAACATGTCACATTACAGCCCAGAAAAGGAGATTTCCGATAAATGTATGCATTTCTTACGTCATTTCTGATTAAATGCTCAAGATGCATAGTGCATTATGGATTTCTGAGACTGATAATAATTAAAAGACGTTTAGCACCAGAGAGATCCATACTGAAGTATTTCTATTGTTACGGAGTAAAGTTCAATGCGACTAACTCTCGTAGTGCTCAGTCACAATTGGAACCGTAATTTGTGCTTTTTCTGGTTTCTGTTACTAGTCATTCCCCTAGGTGTTTCCTATTCTATGACAAATCGCATTTGCTGCAGATATCCCCTGCAAGGCGTAGATAAGCTTGAATAAAGGCATGGTTAGTTCTCTTCAAACGAAAAGATGGTTGCTGCTCAGAAGAGGCCGAAAATCCGTCTGGGCAAGACGCTGGTATAGTGGGTTAATGGGGCAGCTCAAGGCACTTCTCAACGACCTGCAAAGATGATAATAGTCTGCATCGACTCGAAAGCTCCAATCTCGTAAAAAGTGGACACGCGCAAAATGGAACCCGAGCTTTGAGACGACGGAGGTTGGCTTGGGTTAATGAAGGGCTGACGCCATCATGGGTGCCCTGTGAGCTCTGACGTCAGAGCAGCAACAGTGGGACCATAGGGGGAAAAGATGGAACAAAGGAGAAACCTAGCAACGACAGGTCGATGAGAAAGAGAAAGAAAGAATGGATGTCATGAATTTTATCAAGTAAATAAAAGAGACCGCAAGAAATGAACAGGAAAAATAGCTTGTAAACCAGTGGATGGATTTCAGCTGCTTTTGTCAGAAGAAGAAATAGATATAGAATGAAAAGAGTAACGGCGATCGTAAATACTACATCCAAAAAGCAGTAAAAAGAATTGGAAAGAAAACAAAAAGTCAATGATTACTGGGACAAAGGGCTAAATTTGAGAGAACAGGAGGAAATGGAACTTACTTTGCAGCACGGTTGACATGTGAAACGAATCTGTTTTTATACTGAATACCTTTCCACCTACACCATGCCCTGGGCCAATTCAGAGCTAGTGGACGCAACGCCATCGATTCATCATGAGGCCAATAGGGCTAAGGGCAAACTAAAAGTGTGCGTTGTTTCAAGATGTAACTTTCTTCAGATCCCGTTATACACGGTTCGAGAAAGAGACCTTTGCCAGCAGATGAAAACTTCGGCTCTGTTTTCCAGCACTCCGTTACGCATTATCGTCAAAGACCGCGCTGCCAGCGTCAACAGAGAGAGCTGCCAATTTCCAGGGCTTTTTGACAGTTTCGTGGCAACAAGCCTCTTCAGCTCACCACCTATCCAAATTTGTTTGTGGGCGTTAACATGCGCTGTGTCGGCCCAGGATTGAGGGGTTACTCCTTTGGTGGCAAGGTCTCTTCGTACAGGCCGTGTCAGCCCTGACCGCTGCCAGTGTATTCCTGTCTAGATGACATCGGAGAACACACGCACTGTCTTTGCTGTGCCACTCAGCTTTTTTCGGTTCTTGTTTTTTTTATGGTCTGAAATGCCTCGTCCACATGCACTCAACGTCTCTCTCTCTCTCTCTCTCTCTCTCTCTCTCTCTCTCTCTCTCTGAGTGTCTCCCACACTCTCTCACACACACACACACACATACACACACACACACACTAACACACACACACTAACACACACACACTCACACACACACACACATACGTTCTTTGCAGTCGTCATTTAAATAGACTTCAATTCGATTTTGGCTTCTCTTTATTTTAAAGAGTCGATATTCATTTGCACTGGGGATTATAAACTTTTCGAAAAGAAAGCAAGAAAATGAATAACATTTCGCATGCTTGTTCCCGTCACGAGTTTTTCTGAAGATCACACAGTTGCCAAAGTTCTTCCCCGTTTGAACACTGTAGAGGTAAACAAAAATAGTATGCAGTTGCACGGAAATGATGACGTTCTTGATATTGTGGGTTTCTCTCTGCATAGGCCTATGGGATGCAAAAGGAAACAAAATTCCTTAGCGTTGCACGAAAAGACAAAAAAAACAACTTTCCCAATCTATATTCCCTCCACAGTTTACTCAGCACGTTCCTCTCGGGTAGAAGCAGCGTCGTTTGGGAATGTTTCGTCACGAAATTCGCGCCGTTTCAAAGAACTTTTCCGATCCTTGCAACTCATTTCTCTCTTCTCTGCACGATCACATAGCTGATAATCTTTGCGTCTCGGGCGCGCGCAAGCCCTTGGTTCCCGACCAGAACAACCTCTTCTTTTAGCAGTGTACTGGGCGCACCGAAGCCCTAATCACGTTGTTTACCACCACAGCAAGATTTTCTGGCAATGCTCTTCCCCGTGTCCGTCGTCGGCCTTCGACACGCTGGCTGTAGCGGCTGCGCAGCGGTAAACAAGCTCAACGCGCGGTGGAGCAGCACGTAATAAGGAGGCTTCAGAGGCGGAATTTTGACGACAGCCTGTTTCCAGCGTGGGGAATAACAACACCCGGATAGAGTTTCTGGTTTCGTGGCGGCACGTTCGTTCTTCGTTCGACAGGTTCGCGGTCCTTGCCGCACTAGATCAGTGTCACGCCATAGAGACATGTCCTGTCGTGATTTTCGAAGTAGATGTAAAGTTACTATAAAAACAACAACTTCGAACATTCAAGTAAAGTTGAAAATGTCTCCCACTTTTACCTGCCATATTTTGCGGATTTTCTTATATTTCCATTTAGAGTATCAGAGAGGTTTCCTTTACCGTCAGTGCCATATTCCGGTGGTCAAGACTCTCACACTTCTCCTATCATCCTCGTTATCAAATTTTCCATCTTGGCATGGTCCACACGGAAGTTCATTTATTATGCTACGTATATAAGGAACTCACTGCGCAGGCATTTAATAGACATTTAAAACTCTACCTCACAAACAATGTTGATGGAGATAGGGGTGTTGTGGGGAGTGAAAAAGGACGCGATAGAATGAGAGATTTAGAGATAGAGGGAGGGAGAGGGAATGCTAGGGGGAGGAGAGAGAGAGAGAGAGAGAGAGAGAGAGAGAGAGAGAGAGAGAGAGAGAGAACGAGAACTGTCAAGTGGTTTGAGGCGCAGACGTAGATGATAAGTCCTATATTAAACCATAACTTTGATAGTTTCTCTTTTTTGCGATGTTGAAAATATTTTACAGACCTATGTTTTGAAATAACCTGTTTGAAATGTTTGTGCACATTTCTACCGTTGAGCCCCTCTATGGGTTGGGGGTGAGATTAGACCCACTGCGTCTCCCTACGTGATTCGTAGGACACGAATAATTAGAGAAACATCTCGTGACTTGATTTGAGCTTTCTCTAAACTGTTTGAGAGCCTGTCGCTCTCATTGGCCTTGCATAGCCTAAAAAGGCTGATAGGTCGTAAAACTCTATCCATCCCTCCATCTATCTACCGTTGCCAACAGAAAATCATAGGAGAGAGCAATTTCGCAATAAGGTTATCTTAGTTCAATTACCGACCTGGTTTTTATTCACTGCTCTTATATAGCACATGCATCCGTGATAAATAGCCATTCTTGCATCAAGGATTCACGACTACAGCTGAAAATAAGCCAGTTTGACTTACTTTTGTGTGTAAGTCTATTCACTTTACTTTCAGACGCTCTCCTCTTGGATCCTGCTTGTGTCCGTCAAACTGCATTTATAAGCGTCTCGGTGAAAACTGTTGGCTCTGAAGGCTTTAGAATCCGGGTTTTCGCGGGCGGGGCGCATCTTAGCTATGAAGCATCCATGGGT
>JAWQFJ010016275.1:35000-50000 GCA_034096865.1 Theodoxus fluviatilis | reverse complement strand
GAAGGGATGGGGAGGTCAAGGAAGGGATGAAGGAAGGAGCAGAGATGTTTGTATGGAGAGAAAGAACGAGAAAGGGACAGACGGGGTGGGGTGGGGGAGGAGAGTAGACGTGAGAGAGAGAGAATGCATAGTAAAAGGGAGGGGTACACCAGGGAGGGGTACACAGAGGAGGGAGGGAAAAGGAGGGGGGGAGAGGCGAGACAGAGATGCGAATCCCATTACCAGACGTGTTACGACAGAGAAACCCCATTAGCGGCGGGAACGGCCACGTGCGGTGCGCGCGCAGCAGACAACCGGAAGTCAAGCTTTGAAGAGTGGCGCCCTCACGACCGGAAGACGCGAACTGCCGGGTTCTCGCCACAAAGCGCGCACTGAAGCCTGGGAGTGTTGTCAGTTCAAACGCATAAATTGCCACGTCATTTCGCTTTACCGAATCTCTTCTGCGAGATTTTACTGCGACTAACTGCCACCATTCAGCAACGTCAACGTAATTTTGGTGCTATATTTAACGGCTTTTTTTCTGACTGAATCTACCTGACATGGGTTGTTACTTCATTCTGGTCAGCAGCGACTAAATTTTCCAAAAGATTTTCGGTATATCACCCAAAGTTTCCGTCTGCCCCTGGCAAGGGCGGCGAAATTGGATCGAAATAACATCTAGTAATTTAGTTTGATTCTTTATACCGTTATCTTCAAAGCACACTTCCAGCAACGTTCTGGTTCAGATAATAATAGCTGCCTTCGCACAGATGCAATTACTGCTTCTACTATTTTTTCTATGATTTGGCTGGCAGATTCCATATCGACTCACTCTTGCGTGCAATCAAATTTCAACTGCACTCTCGGTCAATTTCGTGCTCTGACTTGCGAATACCTCAGACTTAACTAATAATGCTTTCAGTGCAATCCTTCTTCTTTTTGTGTTGTTGGTTAAATTGCATGTTTTCCTATCGGGGTTTGAACAGCTTTTGAAATGCTCAATTTACACTGAGGAGATGTGGTGAAAGATACTTATGTTCTGCTCTTGCCTCTACAAGAAAACTTTCATTTTAAAAAAAGAATACTTTCGTGCAATCTTTGGTGCGATGAAAAGTATCGAGAGAAAGGAACGCATTGATGCAAGGAACGGACGAAAATACTATCCACACTTGTGAAATTGTGAAGCCCACTACAGTTTCAGCTTTCCACAAGACAAAAGATTATATATACACTCTCATATTGCACGTTCAAACGAGTCACTGAATCGCTGTAGTTTCTATGAGGTATGGACGTTTTGTAGCCAGCACAGCCATGTCTAGGAAATGGTACACATGCCACTTACTACAGCCAAAGTACAATCTCAGAATGCAACTCATCCAAAAAAGGAAAAAGAAATCAAGAGCAGTCTATCCCAGCGCTTTCTGAAATCAGAAGAGCTGTTGTCCCACAAGATGAAACCATTTTTTGAAACGCCCAGGCATCAAAGGTGGCAGTTTCTGCGGTTTTCCACGACAGCAAAATAGAGGCAATGTGTAATGAATGGAATGATTTTTTACTCTGACAGAGTCCAGATCTAGTTTGTCACCTACTCAGGAAATCTCAGAGAGTTCTGTGTTTGTTTTTGTTTTTTCACTAGATTAAATGTAATAAGAAAGATCACATAAAAGCCGTGAAAAAAAGCATTGAGGCGAGGTGGCTTAAATCGGCACGCCACTGAGGTAGAGGATGTAGACATCATTTCAGTCTCTCAGTTCAGTCTCTAAACCCTTAGATGGGTTGTTGAGGCACCACTGATGACTTTCAGACAATCTTCCTCCATCGAGCTCTATCCTCTGTGGCTTGCTGTGAGTCAGCAAAGGTCAAGCCTGTCCACTCTTTGATGTTGTTTTCCCGCCTCTTTCTCTGCCTGCCTCTCATTCTCCCACCTGGTACGGTACCTTGCAGGATGGTCTTGGCCAGCCCACTGCCTCTTGACACGTGACCGTACCACTTCAGCTTTCTGCTTTTCACGATTGACAGCAGGTCTTCGTACTGTCCAATTGCTCTCCTGATCCTGTTGCTGACTTCCTCATTCGTGACATGGTCTTTATATGAGATGTTCAGAATCTTGCGGTAGCATCTCATTTCCAGGGCTTGTATCCGTCTCTGTAGTTCAGATGTGAGTGTCCAGGACTCGCATGCATACAAGAATACGGAGATGGCCAGCGTGCGCATGAGTCTGATCTTCGACGCGAGAGTGATATTTCTGTCACGCCATATTGGCTTCAACTTTGCCAATGCTGCTGTTGTTTGTGCTATCCTGGACAGTATCTCTGGTTTGGACCCTTCATTAGTCACGATAGATCCCAGGTATTTGAAGTTGTTCACAGCTTCCAGTTTTTGGCCCTTCACTTTGATTTCCATTTTGAAGCCCCGAGGATTGTTCGTCATCACCTTGGTCTTCTCGGCGCTGATCTCCATGCCATATGCCTGTGAGGTCTTGTCCAGGTGCTCAACAAGACTAGTCAGCTCCTCTTCACTTCCTGCTAATCCATCAATGTCATCAGCAAAACGTAAGTTGGTGATCTTTCTGCCACAGATGCTGATCGATCCTTCGTGGTCTGCTAGGTCATCAGTCATTATCCTTTCAAGGAAGAGGTTGAAGAGTGTGGGGGAGAGTCGACAGCCCTGTCTGACTCCGACCGTTGTCCCGAACCATTCGCCTGTGGTACCATTGAACAGGACTGTAGACATAGAAAGAACCAAAAAAGAAAAAAAAAGACTGACCGATTTCAATAATCATTCCTTTGCATACTGTAAACTAAAGAGGGAGAATATTCTGAGCTTGAAAGTGGCTGACCACGAATTACCTGCAAAGAAAAAAAGGTAACAAAAAGCTGTATAATGTTCTCTTTTCAATTTCATTCTTGCCATTAATCAAAATCTCACGTGGCGAACGCAAATGACTATATTCTAGGACATAAATTCTACTGTCTTCTGGTGAAGAAAAGTGAGAAAAAGAAGAGGAGGAAGTAGACGAAGACTACGACTACGACGACGACCACGACCACGACAACAAAGAAGAAGAAGAAGAAGGAGAAGGAGGAGAAGGAGGAGAAGAAGAAGAAAAAAAAGAAGAAGAAGAAGAACTATAACAACAATAAAAACAACTTAGACATGACAGTCATAATTGATTCTGACATGCAAGAGACACATGACATTTATTACTAAGACTTTCACACTAGTAGCCACAGACAGGAGTGCAGATAATGGCTGCATTTTCATCTGAGGGTCGTAACCCAGTTGCTTGGTACCTGACGATGACCTGCATCGCTAGCAACATTTGAACCTGAAGGATTTCCATCAGCATTTGCATGTGTGTGTGTGTGTGTGTGTGTGTGTGTGTGTGTGTGTGTGCATGTGTGTGTGCTGTGCGCGCGCGTTTGTGTGTGTATGTGTGTGTGTGTGTGTGTGTGTGTGTGTGTGAACGTACCTGTAAGCCCTGGCTCGTGACTGTGTGCTCGCATGCATGCGTGAGTTCATGTTCGTGCGCTTGCACGTGCACCTATGACGTGTGCATACCAGTAGTATAACAGTTAGCAGTTCGAACTCACAAGAAAATTATATCCAATTGATATACTACACAGCTAATTCTAGAAAAACAAAATTCTTGCCTCAAAAGGAAGGAAGCACAATAGACATTCACCAAGCTATGTTACCTCTGTTACCAAAGAAAGGATTAACTTTACCTGGATACAACTACTCTGGGCTTGGCAATCTATTAGACAATGGTCCACCAACAAATGAACTGTATGAAATCTGTAAAGAGCATGACTTTGCATACACTTATGAAGACAAGAAAAAGGCTGATGAAAAAATGCTACAGCAGTTATCAAAATACACTGGTAAGACTTTGGGCGAGAAAGCTGCCAAGGCATTAGTAGTCAGACCACTGATTAGTTTGAAACATAAGATTGGGCTGGGATACAGCAAGCGGCGTTAGGAAAATGGACTGATGAACTAGCAGAAGAACTGCATAAACCAATCAGAAGAATGTTTCCTCAACGCCAAGTTATTTCAAGCGGTATTGACAATATTTGGAGTGCAGATCTTGTTGACATGCAAGCCTTCAGCAAGCAAAACAATCGATATCCATATCTCTTAAACGTCATTGACATATTCAGCAAATTTGCATGGAGTGTAGCAATCAAACATAAGACAGGGACTGAAATAGTTCAAGCTTTTAAAATCATTTTGAAAGGGGGAAGAAAGCCTGGCTTCCTCTGGGTTGATCAAGGGACTGAATTTTTAAACAGAACATTCCAGAGCTTTCTCAAAGAAAACAAGATTGAAATGTATCACACATACAATGTTGGGAAGGCGGTGATCATTGAGAGATTTAATCATACATTGAAAACACAAATGTGGAAGTATTTCACTGCCAACAATACATACAGATATCTTGATGTATTGCCTGAATTAATTAAAAATACAATATCATGTTTCATAGATCTTTGGGTATGACTCTTGCACAAGCATCAAAAGAAAGAAACAAGCAGGATGTTTATCTTGCCTTGTATCAACATGAGCCGTTGATACTAGAGTCTAAACCAAAGTTCAAAGTTATTGATCTTGTATGCATCTCCAAAAACAAAAGAACGTTTGAAAAAGGGTTTACCCCAAACTTTACAGGGGAAATTTTAAGAATCAATTAAAAAACCAGCCCTGTTACGTATAACCTGGAAGATTTTCAAGGAGAAGCAATTCAAGGAAGTTTCTACAGGGAAGAGCTTCAAAAATCAACACAAACTGTCTTTAGAATTGAAAGGATAATCACATGTAATTACAAAAACCAGCACGCACTCATGAAATGGAAAGGATACCCTCCACGGTTTAATAGCTGAGTGCCTTTTGAAGACATTAAAAAACTTAACAAATTCAGTGAAGAAGAGAGACTTACCTTGTAGGAGGAATCCAGAGTGATATTTACACTGTTTCTGCTTTCAAGCTTCTTCAGTGCATCAGTTTTCAGATGCAGACAGTGTTGGCTCAAATAGAGCTCTATTTTAAACATTGTTGTATTTTAACCATCATTGTATTTTAAATAGGTTGTATTTTCAATGTATGCATCATCATAATATTCATCTTCATCATCATATCAAGATTGCAATTTAATAGACCCCACTACTAGCTCTGCAGGGTTATTTTCTTAAAAGTATATATATCATAGGTTAATTTGGGGGCAGGGGGGGGGGGGGGGTAATCAACGTCCATAGCTTCATCAGTATGTGTTAAGTTCTGTAGCTCAATGTTCAAATAATATTTTAATGATATGATCCTTGCTAATTCTCTCTCTAAAGAAGTTTTTTTCCCCCTTGAATAGATTTGACTTCTTACAAGATTTTAAATGCTTTTTTTCCAATGCCAACTTATCATTGACTGATCTAGATGGAGGCTTTTTTTGACATTTTAACAATAATTTCTCTTATTTCCTGAATTTCATCTTCCACGTCCTTTATCTGATTCATTATTTGGTTTATACTACATTCTTTACCAGCTTGTTGTCTACCAACATTTACAATTTTATTCCTCAATCTATGTTCGCTGTCTATTTCTGAGGCAGCAGACATAAATTACAGAGAGAGGAAGAGAGAGAGGGATGGAGAGAGGGAGTGAGAGAGGGAGAGAGGAAGAGAGAGAGAGGAAGAGAGGAAAAGATAGAGAAAGGGAGAAAAGGAGGATAGAGAGAGGGAGAGAGAGAGCTAGTACCTAGTATTGCGTGTCTAGTATATATGGGCTTGCAGAGAGAGAAAGCTAGTACCTAGTATTGCATGTCTAGTATCTATGGGGTTGCAGAGAGAGAAAGCTAGTACCTAGTATTGCGTGTCTAGTACCAATGGGCTTGTAGGGAGAGGAAGATGTACCTTGCAGAGCTAGTACCTATGGGGTTATGACGAGAGCAAGATTGTTGTGCCGACACAAGTCTTCTCATTGGTTATAAATTGTAGCCGGATTGAACATGGAAATTTTTGGTGTGGGGGTGGAGAGAGGAGGGGGTGGGGTTGGGGTGGAGGGAGATCCATTTCAACAGGAGAAGGCTTCTTTTCAAACCAGGGATTTATTACCTGTCAACTGTAAGCCGTCTCCTTTAAGCCTCATTCGTGTGAACGGGTGTGGATTGCCACCCTATGAAGCCACAGGCTATTAACCCCCCAAAATTCTGCTCTCTGTTGAAGGCCAAATCTTCAATCTTTTCTTATCTGTATGGATGAAAGTCACGGGAAAATTACTTTTCATTAAGCAGCTCGCTTAATACAGCTTAAAGCATTGTGGTAACACCAAAACGGCTTTGGGGGGGGGGGAAAAAAAAACCACCAGTAAACACCTGCATGTGGGTGTGTGGGTGTCTCCCTTCCGCCCCCCAGTAACCCAAAACCGGAAACTAATAACCGAAAAGCAAAATTTGTAACCCCAAAACCATAGCTCATAACCAGAATCCAAAATGTTTAACCCAAAATCGTATCTCATAATCAAAAAGCAAAATTTTTAACCCAAAACGAAAACTAACCAGAAACCAAAAACCAGAACCATAAAGCAGAACTGCAACTGAAACCATAGCCAGGAAAACGAACAACTTGTCTGTTTTGCCGCAAGCTTGTGGGGGCTTGTAAGGGAGGTGCGGGTCAGTAAATAGCATCGAATTTTGCCTGAGTTTGATTCTTGGGTGTGCGGAATTTCATTTTGTTGTGAGAGAGAGTGTGTGTAAGGCGGTAAGTCTATGATGTTAGGAGTACACAGCTTGCTTAGTAGTAGCTGTGTAGTATATCAATTGGATGTAATTTTCATGTGAATTCGAACCGCTGTTATACTACTCGTACCTGTGTATACGAGAAGGAGAGAGAGAGAGAGAGAGGGAGAGAGAGAGAGAGAGAGAGAGAGAGAGAGAGAGAGGGGGAGAGAGAGAGAGAGAGAGAGAGAGAGAGAGAGAGAGAGAGAGAGCAGACATACAGACATACATACACACAAAAAAGTAGGTGGGCGCAAAGACAGACAAACAAAAAGCTAGAGAAAAATTATCACTAGGATCTCTGTATCTGCATGTGTGTGTGTGTGTGTGTGTGTGTGTGTGTGTGTGTGTGTGTGTGTGTTTTGTGCATGTGTGTGTTTGTGTGCGCGCGTGCGTGTATGCATGTGTGTGTATGTGTGTGTATGTGTGTGCGCTCGCGTGTGTTTATGTAACGGTGTGTGTGTGTGCGTGTGTGTTTGTGTGGATATTCTTTGCTGTGTTCTTTTTAAGGAATGTCCTTTGGATGGATGTTTACTCGGTCGCCGCTGTACAGCGCCCAGTAACCGGTTTCACTCCTCGGTAGGGGAGGCAATCCTGATGCGGCACCTCTATGAATTGTGCAGCTCTGAACACCCACCAGTTTCCACACGTGAAGCGACTGCAGGCGAGTCAGTACCCACTGGACAACATGCAGAGCCCGACTGAAACTAGAGCTCCGTGTTTCATGATTTGGGAAGAGGGAGGGGAGCAAAGAGTAGAAAGGTCTAGAGCAGTGCTGAAAGAATGCTTCGGAAACATCCATCACTCTGATGACTATTCAATACTTGGAGAAGGCTGCTGTGAAACTCAGAATGTTTTCGCCTATTTGGCTGAAATCCAACGAGACACCCTAGTGGGAAAAGCTTGGATGCTCCCAGCCCACTTCGACAGCGACCCAGTCCTCGTACCAGTGTTTGATGAAGACATCATTAACCCAGCCGACGGTTTGCCTCAAACGACAAAAGGCAACACGTCTGTTTGATGACCAATACCCGCTGCTTCTTCAGACGAAATTTCTCTGGCGATCATTAAGGGGCTGTGTTACTCCATTATAAAACTTACACGGAGCGCTTGTATCTTGTCCCCTGTTCCCCTTGCTGTTGAGGTTTCTTCAAAGATGAGCATCACCCGAGAGAGGTAAAAAATAAGAGACTGATAAGAAAATGAGTGCGTGCACACCAAGATCACAGCATCTGGGTCAGCTGAAGATGAGACAACGGAAAATGAGTAGAAAGAAGAGATGAATGAGACATATGGAGCGGAAGACGAAACCGGAGGAGGAGGAGGAGGAGGGGGAGGGCAAGGAGGAGGGGGAGGGGGAAGAGTGAGGGGGGGGGAGTAGGAGAGGGGGAGGGGGAGGGGGAGGAAGGGGATAGGGGGAGAAGGAGGAGGAGAGGAGGAGGAGTCGGAGTGAGGAGGAGGAGAGGGGGAGAGGAGGAGGAGTAGGAGGAGGAGGAGGAGAAGGAGGAGAAGGAGGGGAGAGGAGGGAGGAGAGGGAAGAGGAGGAGGAGGAGAAGGAAGGAGCAGGAGGAGAGGAGGAGGAGGAGGAGGAGGAGGTCAAGGAGTGACAGGAGGAGGGAGGAGGAGGGAGGAGTGAGGACGGATGAGGAAGAGGAAGAGGAAGGGGGTGTTGGGGGGAGGAGGGGGACGGAGGGAGGGGAGGATGTAGGAGGAGGTGGAGGATTAGAAGGAGGAGGAGGAGGAGGGAGGAAAGGAGGAGGAGGGAGGAGGAGGAGGAGGAGGAGTGGGAGGAGGAGGAGGGAGGAGGAGGAGAGAGGAGAGGAGGAAGGAGGGAGGAAGAGGCGGAAGGAGGAGGAGGAGAGTAGGAGTGAGGAGGAGGAGGGAGTAAGGAGGAGAGGAGGAGGAGGAGGAAGGGGGTTGGGGAGGAGGAAGGGGGTTGGGGAGGAGGAAGGGGGTTAGGAGGAAGAGGAGGGAGAGGAGGAGGATGATGGAGGAGGAGGAGGAGGAGGAGGAGGAGGAGGAGGATGAGTAGGAGGAGGAGGAGGAGGAGGAGTGAAGGCGGAAGGGTGGGATGGGATATGAGGGTTGGAAGAGAGGGGTTGGGGAGGAGGAAGGGGGTTGAGAAGGAGGAAGGGGGTTGGGACCGCAACCCATAAGTGCCAAGGAGGATTGTTTTTTCTTCTTCAGTAGGCCTTCATGTACAACGTGCAATTCGGTTTCCTATCTCCACGTTTCTCCTCCGTTTATTTTCACGTCAGCTACATCGCACGGTTCACGCCACCACACGGTCACATCGAGAGCTTTGATTCCTCCGAAATTATTTCGGTGCATTCTGCAGCCCCCGGAAATCTTTCCCTGACCCTGTGAGATGCTGACACCCGCTGTTTGTTGTTGTTCCCGATTGGGAAGCAGCTCTCATTGGGCTCTGTCGGGGAGACGCCTGCCCCATACCTTCTGTTGTCTTTGCCAGGCAAGAGAGAGTTCTATTTATTGTTCTTTGCGCCGCCGTGGTAAATTTGGCCGACTAGAGCGTGCAAGACTAGGTGGATGTGCTCTGCAGATGCCGCATGTGCACTAGCGAGTGCAGATTTGATAGGAAAGTGTGTGCGGAGGACGCTGTGAGAAAAGAAAGTGAGTGAGTGAGTGAGTGAGTGAGTGAGTGAGTGAGTGGGTGAGTGAGTGAGTGAGTGAGTGAGTGAGTGAGTGAGTGAGTGAGTGAGTGAGTGAGTGAGTGAGTGAGTGAGTGAGTGAGTGAGTGAGTGAGTGAGTGAGTGAGTGAGTGAGTGAGTGAGTGTGAGTGAGTGAGTGAGTGAGTGAGTGAGTGAGTGAGTGAGTGAGTGAGTGAGTGAGTGAGTGAGTGAGTGAGTGAGTGAGTGAGTGAGTGAGTGAGTGAGTGAGAGAGTGAGTGAGTGAGTGAGTGAGAGAGTGAGTGAGTGAGTGAGTGAGTGAGTGAGTGAGTGAGTGAGTGAGTGAGTGAGTGAGTGAGTGAGTGAGTGAGTGAGTGAGTGAGTGAGTGAGTGAGTGAGTGAGTGAGTGAGTGAGTGATTGTGTGTGGGACGGAGGGAGAGAGGGAGAGAGTGAGCGAGCGAGCGAATGAGAGAGTGAGAGAGTGAGTGAGCGAGCGAGTCAGTCGGTCAGTCGGTCAGTCAGTCAGTCGGTCAGTCGGTAAGTCGGTCAGTCGGTCAGTTAGTCAGTCAGTCAGTCGGTCAGTCGATCAGTCGGTCAGTCGGTCAGTCGATCAGTCGGTCAGTCAGTAGGCGTCTTATTGAGAGAGCGAGCGAGTAAGTGATTGAGCGGGTGAGCGAATGAATGAACGAATAAGCGAATGAGTGACCCAGGGAGTGAACGTACGAACTACGAAGAACCCATCAACATCATGAGCGCCAGGGGAGTAAATTCTGGGCGTGAAAACACGCCATGATACACCTGGGGGACGCTGCTCATTGGCGTCTAGAGATGAAAATCCACTGAACGAATTCAATGGAAAATCGACCCCATCAATGCTGGGTCGTTCCCTACCACCTTCCTCTCCTCTCTCCCTCCTCCTCTCTTCCCCCCCCCCCCCTCCCCCTCCCCTCTCCTCCCTTTCTTTTTCTCTCCCTCCCTCCCTCCCCCTCCTCTTTCTTTCTCTCTTTTTATCTCGTTTCCTTTCTCTTTTCTTCTCCCTCTCTCTCTCTCTCTCTTCTCTCTCTCTCTCTCTCTCTCTCTCTCTCTCTCTCTCTCTCTGAACGAGGTACCACTGCGCAGAGGATTCAGCCATTGCCATTGATTCGCTGATTCAACAGGACATTACCAGGCAACGTCCAGCTCTGGGTTATTTCGGGATCCTGGAGAAAAAGTCCCTCGACCTCTTTTGGTGTTTAATTTTCCGGCGCCTCTGCCCTTTTTCTGTTTGACTTGCTCGCTTCATTATTCCTATCAACGCCGGCAGGCCAGCAGGGGCGCCAAGTCCCAGAGCGCCACGTGAAGATGGGAGAAATTGCTCGGGTGAATTCTGCATTCCCAAGACCTCCCAAACCAAATCCCTCCCCGGCGAGCGGGAGCATCGTGGCGGGTCTTTGAAGGTTGGCTTGGAGGATGCATGAGATTGTGGAATCGTGCTGCACGTGCGGGCGCGAGAAGTTCTCGCTGACGCCGCGAGAGTCCGCGAGAAGTGAGCAGCCTCGTTTTGGCGGCGCGTGACCCCGCTGTCAGGTCTTCGCGCCGGAAGTCGCCACTACGTGTCCTCTCGCGAGAGCTTTACGAGAAATACTCGTTTAAAAGAGTCGGAGAAAAAGCTGAGAGCATTTGCTTCAGATTAGACTGGATGTGTACGTGTTGCCTTGAACTGGCTGCGACTTTGAAAGTCAAATTACCATCGATCCAAAGTTCATTTCGCCTGATGCTTGCAATTTACATTAAAAGTTTGTGTTTCCAGTTTTCAGAGTTGTGGATTTTTTTTTCTTGAAGAAATAAAAGTGAGGCAAAGTTGCTTGCAGCAGCATCCCTCTCCATCTAAATTCTGCTCTGAAAGCCATGTCGTCGACATGTCCCCTTGCTGATACAATGCCACATGCATCCAAATGTCTTTCTTCTTCTTTGTTTTCATCATCATCATCTTCTCCATTTTCATCTTCATTTTGATCACCCCGCCACCACCACCACCACCACCACCACCACCACCACCACCACCATCACCATCATCATCATCATCATCATCATCATCATCATCATCATCATCATCATCAACATCATCACCATCACCATCACCATCAACACCATCAACACCATCACCATCACCATCACCATCACCATCATCCTCCTCATCCTCCTCCTCCTCATCATCATCATCACCATTATCATTACCATCACCACCACCACCACTGCCACTACCGTCGTCGTCGTCGTCGTCGTCTTCGACCTCTTTTTCTTCCTGCTGCTGCTGCTCCTCCTCCTCCTCCTTCTCCTCTCCTCCTCCTCCCTCCTTTCTCCTCCTTCTCCTCTTCTCCTCCTTCTCCTCTTCCTCCTCCTCCCTCCTCCTCCTCTCTCCTCCTCCCTCCTTCCTCCTCCTCCTCCTCCTTCTCTCCTCCTCCTACCCCCCCTTCTCCTCCTCCTCCTCCTTCCTCCTCCTCCTCCTCCTCCTCCTCCTCCTCCTCCTCCTCCTCCTCCTCCTCCTCCTCCTCCTTCTCTCCTTCTTCTTCTTCTTCTTCTTCTTCTTCTTCTTCTTCTCCACCTCCTTATCCTTCTTCTTCGTCGTAGCCGCCGCCAACGCCGCTCTTGCTGCTTTCGCCGCTACACTCGTCGTCTTCATCTTCGTGGTCGTTTTCTCTTGGTTTTTCTTCTTTTCTCGCTCATTTGTGCATCCTTTAATCAAATCATCTACGAGTCGTTGAATTTTAGTTTAATCTCTCTTTGAATGTACAACTCTGTTGCTATTTTTTAAAACTTGTCCAATTATCATTGGTTTGTATCATGTTTCTAATCAACTGAACGTTTTCAACATGTACCCTCCGATTTGTTTTAGTCTGAATTTGCACGTAAAGCCTGTTCTTAAATCTTGGCTAATATTCACCAAGTCTTGGCAAATTAATTATTGGCAAACATTTGCTAAACATTTGGCAACTATTGCGCCAAGTATTTCCAAATCGTTATCTCCTTAATAGTTTGACGAAACCAAGCCAAGATCTCGCAAACAAAGGACATTTGCAATATGGCATCGATCGGCATCATGCCCATACCGTAAGTGCGCAATGGCTGTAAATGTAAACAAAGCGACAGATTTTTTCCGACATTGTGCTCTGAGGGGATCTCACGAATATCTCGCGCCAAGAACTATTGACATTACCTGTCGAGCCAATATCCCAAGTCTTGGAAAATGTTTGCCAAGTCTTGGCGAAAACCAATTAAGAACCAAAACACTTGACCAAATATTCAGCGAATACATCCCAAGACCCGGATTATTTTGACCGAATATTTGGCCAGTATTTTCCAAGACTTGGCATACACCAGTTAAGAAGCGGCTTAAGGGAACCTAACATCAGCAGGAAAAGAGCTCGTCTGCGTGCGTTTATGCACGCGTGACTGCATGGACTTCATTTAATTGACGCCTGCAGGAAAATCCCGTGCAACAAAATGACTGTCCAGTATAACCATGCAACATAATAGATAACAATGCGTACAGTCGTCGGACGTATTACGTAGGTTCCTGATCTGCTTCATGCCGTGCAGCAATGGAAACTTTTCTTTTCTGGCGGTCTTCACGCTGGCATGACCGATTGCCGTGACCTTCACTCCAAGCGCTCCGTTCCTCCTCCAGTCGCGCTCCTCGTGTTCCTGCCTCGATGGCGAACTGTAGCAGCGTTTGCCACGTCCATCGCAACCTGGCCACCAGTCTTTTCTCCGGGGCACGACGAGATGACAACACCAGAGATCGTGACGAGGGAGGAAATTGCACTCATCCCGAGCGGAACCAATCAATGGCGAGCAGATATGGCTCTTCCGCTAACACGTTACCCCATCTCTGGTGAGACAAAGGAACACCACAGGGACCGTACACAGCCTTTTCCAACAGAACAACCCTTTCCCGGCACAGCGCAGTCCCGGTAAATACTCGGGCCGTGTAGGGCGGCAGACAGGACGAGGAAAAAGTTCACCTGATAGGGGAAATGGAAGTAGGACAAAGAGGAGCATAAGAAGCTGTGAAGATGAGGGAGGAGGAGGAAGGGCCGGAAGTTTGTATAGAAAGAATAGAAGAGGAACGAATGGAATTGAATAAGCAAGAGGATTAACCGTTAAAAAGAAAATTCTTTAAGGCCGGTGTCCATGAGGAGAGAATGTTTGTCTAAAAATGTTGTTTTCGTTCTTCACATTGCAGAAGCGGAAACTAATCTCCGTTTGACGATGGCAACTCCCGAATTTCCCGATGAACTGAATGGCATTTGGCCATTCAAGTGGCACTGCATGTCAGACTTGAAATATTACGTTCGGAATCATCGATTTTTCAATCTTCCATTTTCTAGATTTTCACAAACGCCTTCTAAATTCATTTCCATGCAGATCCGGCGCATTTGACATCAAACGTGGTCGACTACGTCTGATTGCCTTAACTACAGTGACGTCATGGGTCGCACCATGCCCTATGGAGTTACGTCATTAACCTCGCCAACATGAAACGACGGATTTCTTCCACAGTGGCTGTTGTTTGCAGGTTTCGATGGCTCTTTCATCTCGGCTTGATTGTAATACTTTAAAAAATCAGTGTTTGATATCAACCCGAGGGAAGAATGTCTGACAGAGAAACTCTCATCAAAATGGCGCCGCATTCAGTGACACTCGTGTAGAAATCCTCCGTTGACAGTTGGACTAGGCGTGTAAAATGTGCACACAGCGAGGAATTCGAATATAGCTTTCAATGGCTGTGCCTCACAAAACCAGAGTATTTCAAGACAGCAATTATAACCCTCTTGGACCTGTTTCCTAGCAACTCCAAAGTTTGCTCGGCAACCTTTCTGGTTCTATGTAGACCAAAAACCGTGCTACTGCGTCTGAGACAGACACAGAGAGAGAGAGAGAGAGAGAGAGAGGAGAAAGAGAGAGAGAGGAGAGAAAGAGAGAGAGAAAGAGAGAGAAAGAGGGGAAGGGGAAAGGGGGGAGAGAAAGGGGGGGGGAGGGGGGGAAACAGAGAGAGAAAAGAAAGAGAGGAGAGAGAGAGGAGAAAGAGAAAAACAGAGAGAAACGAGAGAAAACAGAGGAGAAACAGCGAGAGAAAACACGAGCGAAAACACACGAGAGAGCAGAGAAAACAGAGAGAGAAACAGAAACAGAGAGGAGAGAGAGAGAAACAGAGAGGGTGAAAGAGAAAGAAAGAGAAATAGAAGAAAGAGAGAGAGAGGAGAGAGAGAGAGGAAAGAGGGAAAGAGAGAGGAGAAAAGAGAGAGAAACGTGAGAGAAAACAGAGAGAAAGGAGAGAGAGAAACAGAGAGAGAAACCAGAGAGAGAAACGAGAGAGAGAGACAAGAGAGAGAAGAGAGAGAGAGAGGAGAAAGAAAAGATAAACAGGAGAGAGAAAGAGAGAGGAGAGGGCGATTTAGAGGAGAAACACAAAGAGAGAGAGAGAGAAACACAGAGAGAGAGGAGAGAGGGGAGAGAGAGAAACACAGAGAGAGAGAAAGAGAGAAGAGAGAGAGAGAAACAGAGGGAGAGAGAGAGGGGGGAGAGAAAAGGACAAACTGAAAGCACTTTACGTTCATTAGCGCACTTGCTAAACCAGCTCTTGC
>JAWQFJ010016275.1:25000-30000 GCA_034096865.1 Theodoxus fluviatilis | reverse complement strand
GACGGACGGACGGACAGACAGACAGACAGACAGAGAACGAACGAACGAACGAACGGTTGGTTTATTTGTTAGGCCACGGGCCTATCACAACTTACAAAATTTAATCATCTGCAGCAGCAATCTGTACAGCATCTTGTCTTCGCTTAAATGCATGGTACATGTACATAGCCAATGAACGTATTGTTCCGAAGTCCTGTGAGGACAATAAGGTTCCCAGTTCTTCTCTTGTGTACGTGTTACTGATTATTGAGGCATATCTCTGTCTTAAGTCTTCACACACTGGACAACCAAGGATAAAGTGCACTTCACATTTAACTTCTTCTCCGCAAGCGGGGCATATATATAATTTATCTTAGTCATCGTTGTAATATCCGGGTTTGTGGATGTACAGTTCACTAAATCCTGCCCGGAAGCTGATGAAAACGTCTCTAAAGGGCTTTTCATCTAGAGCAATTAAATAATTTTCTTTCATCCAGAAAGGCTTTATTGTCCTATCAAAAGTGTATCTTTCACTATTTTCTAAAACCATGGATAAGTCAGCTTTAAAGCCCACGACCAGACGTCTTTTCAGCTTTCAAATGAAAGCACGCTCATCTGTCACATTTTGGTTTTCCCATACTTGTCGAAAATGATATATGTACACGAACTCTTTTATCTTACATACTTCCTTGTTAGAATTAAATATTTTGTACACCATGTTCGGGTAACGTACATTCCTCATTCTCAATAATTTCAACCAGTATCTAATTGATCGGATTATTCCATTTATTCGAAGTGGATACCTACCAGTTTCCCTATAAACGATTTTGTTTGGTGCCATAACAGGTAGGTTTAAAAATCTCTTTAAGGTCTCTATATATACAGCTTTAATGACAGAACCGTCATAAATGCCCTAGATCTCAGAGGAATACAGCAATATGCTAGCAGCCTGGGCGTCAAACATTTTGAAAATGCATCGGGTGATAAACATTGCAACTTTCTGACACATCTAATGACTTGAGTTGCGCTAGATTTCGCTCGCAACAGGTCTGCTTGAAGCATTTTGAAGGAGACTTTGGTAGTGAATAGCGACCCAAGATATCTGTATTAAGGAACGATCTCTAAAACGTATTCACCTATGTACCAACTTTCGTGTTGGGCTAAATGTCCATTCCTAAACACCATTATCTTCGTTTTTTCTTGATTTACCTTCAGGCCAAGTGCATCTGCTCCTATGACAAGCGAATTAATCTGGTTTTGTAACCCAACAGCTGTATCGGATACAAGTACTATATCATCCGCAAACAGTAACGAATACACAATAGTGTTACCAGGCATAAGTTGGATGCCGTGTTTTCCATCTCTGTTTACAATTTTAGCCATGTAGATGACCATCAGAGACAAAATTATCGGACTCATCTTGCAGCCCTGTTTCAACCCCGAGTGGCACTCAGAGCAGAATAGCAGCTATTGCATCTAACTCTACATACAACTTTTGAATATATTGACTGAAGTATTTGCAACATTCTTCCTGAGACGCCGTACATCTGAAGGATTTTCCAGAGAGCTGACTTGTTTACCGTGTCAAAGGCCTTTTTGAAATCTACAATGGCTGCGTACACCTTCCGTCGTCTTGACAAGTTTGGGTGTATGATAGAATGCAACACAAATATGTAGTCTACCGTAGAATAGCCCCTCCGGAACCCAGCCTGTTCTTCAACAATCAAGTTGTTGTCCTCCGCCCATGCCTGCAGTCTATTGGTAAGTATTGACGTGAAGACTTTACTCAGGATACTAGTAAGGCAAATACTGTAGTTATCAGGCACCTGGGGATCACCTTTCTTGAATATTGGTATTATAACTGAGTTTCTCCACGGATCCGGGAAGTAAGCCTCAGTGAACATTGAATTTAGTAAGGATGCGAAAAAGTCTAACATAGTGTGTGGCATACATTTGATCATTTAGCCGTAATTTCGTCTCCTCCTGCTGATTTACCCAATTTCAATCTGGTAATAGCCTGACGGACGTCCTCACGTGTTATCCCGGCATCTAAGGAACCTGTTTCATCGTGGACTTTACTAATTAAGGTATGATCTATTGCACTCAATCCTGAATCGTCTGGAGCCGACAAAAGATCGCGAAAGTGATCCCTCATGGAATCGCACGCTACAGGACATATCGTGGGCGATTTAGAGTTAACTGTACGCAGTTGCCTCCAAAACGTTCCCGAATCATGTATATTTTCCAGTAACGATGTCACCACCCTACTTCTGAATAAACTCTTTTTTTCCTTGATCATTTTGAAATATTCGTTCCTCTTTGTGTTGTATAATGACTTTACATAATGTGAATTAGACCTGATGTACCAGCGATATAGGTGACGTAAGCTTTGTTTGGATGAGACACAATCCTTATCAAACCATGGCTGTTTATGAATATATTGGCCAATGTTAAACACTTTTCTCATTGATTCTGCTCCCTTCAATAAGCGATCGTTGAAATCATACACAGCTTTTCAAAGTCTGCTTCCTGCGTAAATTTCATCTCATTAAGACCACATTGCTGAAAAAGGTTAACCGCAGTTCTGCTGAACTCTTCCGCTTTACTCGGGTCCCAAACAATTTTACTGATTGTTACTTTGGGACATAACTGGTTAATCAATGTGTCACCACCTTCTAGTAATAACTCCAAACTAAGGTGCAATGTCAGGACATTTTCTCTAACATGCAGTGGTTAACACTACTTCATGAAATTCCTCGAAACAATGAAATAATCAACAACACTATTACCCGTGGAGGAAATATAAGTATAATTACCTTCTATATCTCCAACAACTGTGCCGTTCAAAAATGACAAGTCAAAACCTAGAGAGATTGAGAGTAGTGCCTGGCTGAAATCATTTACAGTCACATCACGAGAATTTCTACTCACATAAACATCGTCGCATCTGCTATTCGAGAACTCATCAAGATTACCTGCATTGTAATTAGCGGTTCGGGCGTTCAAATCCCCGCATACTATTACATCAATATCTGCATAATCAGTAAATAAATGTAGCAAACACTGTTCTAATTTCTGCATCCCATTGTATCCATTGACTGACTCGTAACAAGGTGATTCCACGGGGGGGCACATAAATGCATGTCAAATTAACATCTCTGTTACCAAGAAAAGCTCTCTATTAATTTTAAACACAAGTAAATTGTCGAATGAGTGCTTCAAGACAATTACAAATATCATTACGGAATGGCCGAAACAACAAATCACTCCTCCCGATCTCCGACCTCGTTCTGATAGTTTGAGAGCAGGGGAGACAAAACACCCAAAATGTCTTTTAATGAGGGCGTTCTCGAACCTTTCAACAAAAGTCTCGACCAGACACACAATGTGGAAATTAAGCAGGTAGTCCATAAAGTCCGGGGTTTCAACAAAATGCCATTCACATTACACGACAAAAACTTCAAAGAACATTTACCTGAATGTGACATGGCGGGAGTGTTAGAGCCTCGGCCACCGTCCTATTTCATCGCCGAGTCCGTCAGCTGCTGTGCTGCCCGGGAAGCAGAGCGCGTTAGCACGCCGTCACGCCCAGCGGTCCGCCCACGCGTGACGCTCTGCTCGCCTCCATGAGGATCTGCGATGTTCGCTGCTCTTCTCTCATGTAGCTGTCTTTGTTGTTGGATAGTCTTGTCGCTGGACACGCCGATGTTCCTCTCTTTCAGTTTCGCTCTACAGCCAAGTATATCTTCGTTGACCATTTGACGAAACTTTTCCTCACTGTCTTCGTGCGTCTCCTTTTCATCTTCAGGAATGTTGTAGAGAATGACGTTGTCCCGGCGGCTTCTTCTTTCCTGGTCTTCGAGCTTTCTTTCAGCCTGCTGGAGTCGGGTGGTCGTCTCTGCCAGTCTGTCGCTAAGGTGCTCAATAAAGTCTTCTTGCGCTGCCAGTTGACTTTTCACTTCTGTCAGTTCTTTGAAGAATGTTTCCAGCTGTCCCTCAAGACACCTTTACATCTGTCACTTCATCGAGTATTCTCTGCATCGCTCTTTGCTGACTTTGCTCGCAGTTCGTCTGGATGGAATCTTGCATAATTTCCAAGGCCCTCTGTAACTCTTCCATCTCTATTCCTGGTCCCGGGTTTTCCTCAACGTCTGATGAGAGGAGTAGCAGGAACGACCGGTCGACATCGTACTGGACACAAGTCATACTAGGTTCACATAGGTGCGAATACATAGACTAGGGACAATTTAGGCCGTGTGCCAAACGAGCAACTGAAGCGCAAGAGAACAAGGTGCCGCTTTCGCTGTACTCGTCAGTGCACATGCTGTCCATGCAAATCCAGCTGATTAACATCTGCCCGGTCAGCAAACCTAGCATGATCGCCACTGTGAGCAGACCACAGCAGACGCCAACGTCACTCACGAGATCACGTCTCAGCGCTCTGTGTGCCTTTCTCGCACGCCCTGCATGGATTCCTATCCTTGCACGGTACGTTTCTATCCCTGCGTTCCGTTGCACTCTGCTTCATCTCTGCTACGATGTAGCAGGCTCAAGATTTTTGATTGGTTGGTTTTATTTAATAACTTGAAAAGCACATTATCATTAAAAGTATAGGGTTTTGGAGGCTCCCTTTGAATACACGAATCCCCAATATTATTTTACACTCAAATTTATCACTCTTGATCGAAGAAACGACTTAATACAAGTATTAGAGTCGAAAATCATTCATACACAATCTTTGGTGACGTTTCACCCAGTGGCAGAGGTCAGCTTCCTGTCAAGGTCGCGCAGCAGCTAGAGCATCTCAGAAGGAGCTCTAAATGCTTCACACTAGAGTGCGCCACTTGCTGTGCCTAGCAACGATGAAACTACAGAACTCGTAGCCGCATTTGATTGGCTCATACTAAACACAACTAATTGGAAGTCACTCCACGGACTTGCACGGTAAACATGCTTCGAACCATGGAGTTTACACACCATGGAAGTGGCAAACGTGCCGATTGCTGTCACATTTCGAAGAA
>JAWQFJ010016275.1:10000-20000 GCA_034096865.1 Theodoxus fluviatilis | reverse complement strand
ACTAGAACAGGTTTAAACTCGAGCAACTCAGTTGCTGGTGGCGTATAAAGTTGCTTGGAATACCAGTTGCTTTCAACCGACATCGCACACGAAGCAATGTATGGCGAGCAATCGAGTTGCCCGAGTGGAGTTGCCTCGTGTGCGGAGGCCTTTGTGGAAAGCAAAGACGCACAACGCAGTGCAAACTGTTCAAATTATATTGTGCACTGGAGATTCAAGCCGAAAGCGTCCGAGGACGAAGGTTTTCATAACAGCCGCACTACCTGAAATTCGAAATTTCCACAGCTGCCTTGTGATGCTTATCACACAAATTGCAAGTTTCGCACCCGAGATGCTTGTTCTGCCAGGTTATTCTAGTCCACCAGAGACTTCGCCTGCCGGCGAAAGAGACTCTAGCACAGTCCATATCACGTGATGGAAGGTTTCTGTCGGAAATATTCAAATAGAGGCACACGAGAGGCTTGTGATATAGCACTTTGCTTCCTGAAATACGCCGTGTACGTACGCTTTTCCATTCTCAGACAGTGAGAAGAGTATTACAGGCACTGCCGTCTATGAACAACAACCCTTTGGCACGGTCTCCGCCATTTTGGTCATCGGGCCTCTGCGGCTAGACTCGTCTAGGTACCTCCGAAGCTTCCTTGGCAAACTTTTTTTTTTTTTTTTTTTTTTTTTTTTTTTTTAATCAGTTTATTGGGTCTAGAAAATACACAAGAAGGACAAAATTACAAGGAAAGCAAAACAAGAAAGAGACGAAAATAGCATCAATAATATGAATATCACACAATATCATCATCATCATCACCATCATCATCATCATCACCAGTATCATCATCATCACCAGTACCATCACCATCATCATCATCAGTTACGGGTTGGGGGAGCCTGGGAGAGGAGAGAAGGTGCATGGACAGAGGTGGCATGGGTCCCTCATTGGGTTGGATTTGAGGGAAAAACAAATGTCTGAGCTAATCCTTCTACGAAAACGAAATCGAAAAGGAAGGATTAGATGAATGGTGTAGACTTGTAATTGTGACGTGCGCTCGTGCGTGTGTGCGCGCACGTGTGTGCGCGCGCGTGTGTGTGTGTGTGAGAGAGAGAGAGAGAGAGAGAGAGAGAGAGAGAGAGAGAGAGAGAGAGAGAGGGGAGGGAGAGAGAGAGTTTATCCCGTGCTAACATTTTCCTTGGCAAACTTAGTGCCTCCTTGTGAGCGAGACACTGTGGGAAGTGCATTCGCATCGCGTTTCTTGCAAGTTTCTTGCAGGATCCTGGCGCAACCAACGCGCCCCAGGTAAGCGAAGAGGCTGCCAGGAGTCGTCGGAATACACCGGGTCATTCAGACCCAATCTCTGTGCAAAATTCACAGAGATATGGACGCAGAACCTACGCAGCTCGCATGTGATCCAAAACATCCTGCAAAATCTGAGTCCCAGCCCCACGCTCATACAGATACTGCTCATCGTATCACCGCTTCCATCTCCAAAGGAAACGTCTCCAAACTCACCCATCCAAAGACGAAGACAGAGCCTTACCTTGGTTTTGCGATAGTATGTAGTCAGTGCGGCGTGCAGAGTCAAATGTAACGAAGTTAACTGTAACCAGCATGTATTTCAGCTCTGGCTCTTTTCTTTCCAACAAATATCGGCAAGCTACTTGAATTTGCCCCAGAAAACATTATTCCCAACAAAATGTGCCCTGACGACTTTGTATTGCCTGTTTGTAAATCTTCTCAACACAGCGCAAGCTCTGCAGCGAAATGTTACGTAACAGTTTGAGTTTTTAGCTTTCTTACGGTTAATAAGTTTTCTTTCTCCTCGACTACTTTGGAGGTTGTCATAATGAATCTTGCATGAGGAACATTTTCGTTTGGCCAGCCTTGTTTCTGGCAAACTCATTTAGATTCTGACCTAAATAGAAGCAATTTAGTGCGAGGAATGTCGGCCGACTCTTACGTGTGTCATGACTGTCGATTCTCTTTGATCTCAAGGTGTTTGGCGTAAATTTAGTATTTCCTTATTGAATCAAACCTCAGACACCGTTTTGTTCATGCTCAGACAACTTCTGAGGAGGGACTCAATTAGAGTTGATACCCTTTGATAAAAACTCTGATGGATTTTTCCATCCACGCCACGTATCATTGATGTATCCGAGCCTAACGCCCCATCCTCGAATACATTTTGGCGCCGATAACTCCATTACATCAGAGCAGGGATGCCTTCACGGGCGGACTTTAATGCTTACTCGGTAATTGGAAATCCCTGGCAAGGGACAGCTTCTGACCGGCGTGTGGGCTGCAGGCAAGCCTGAGACTCCGGGAGGAGGCAGTCGAGTGCACCCCACCGAGCTGTTTACTCAGCGAATCTCGCAAACTGTCTTTGAAGTTCGGGGTTATTATGTCATCAGAACCAAGCGAAGTCGTAGTCGAGGCTGCGAGCCAAGGACGCACTCCGGCATTTGTGACGCTGCCTTCGGAACATTTACCGCGGAATGCGCAGAGGATTTTCAGCGGGAAAAGGATCTACACTATTGTAGTTCCTGCAGATGAAAGTTTGGAAGTAATCAAGAGTTTACCAAATGAAGAAGAGATACGTTTAGCTTAATGTGCTTTCAGTCGAACACAACACATCAAAGTAAGTCTGAAGATAAAAGGAAATCAGTCATCAAAATGTTCGTGCCTTGTCGTCGTCGGCTTTCACCTTTGACGAAGGCAAATAATACACGGGGAAATTGGCCAGAAAATGCTGACGAACTCGCGATGAGATCATGCATCTTCGTGACTGACAAGTTTTGTAATCACTCTCGATCCAGATCAAAGTTTCCTTCGTGGCGTAACATCGCATATTTAGCGTAAACTGATCATGAATATCAATGATGCAAGCACTCCACCGCAACACGAAAGCATTGACATCCATAACGTTTTTAAGACACACACACAGACATAAAAAACCCAGAAAAACGTGGTAAGGACTGAATAGTGCAAACCATCGAAGAAACTACTTGCACCCTCAAACAGGTAGACGATTCTGTAACAGAACTGAACAAGCAGCATAGAGGACACAGGAATCTTTGAAGCTCTGCAGATGCGGGTCTTCTACTAGATTCGGCAACCTACATTACTCTGCTGACTCTCAAGTCCTGGGACAGCAGTCTTCACAGAGAAGCCTGGGGTGCACAAATATTTTGTTCTCACCACCTCCACACAAGATCACGTCTTCGTTGACTTGCGGGCGCTGTTAGCATAGGATTCCGTCGAGGGAAATCAAGGGGAGAGGGGATGGACCCCGCGGAAACACAGCCGTCAACCTTGACCCAAGCTCAACATCTCTAGCATTTATTAGGTTAGGTAATGTCATCATTCCCAAGGACAGACATTCGTATCGATCTCGAGTCAAAGACAGTTGAGGCTCTCCACGCTCATTTATCGAATTGGGCGCTCAAGTAAACTGGGTCAATTCACTTTGCCACGCTCATTTGATTTTGGGAGTAATCAGGGGCTGAATCGATCCGCCCACGTAAAATGTGGCTTCCTGTAGGATGTCGAAACCTGTGCAACATTTTTTTAAGACGCAGCTAGGATGAGAGATTGTCGCGTAAATATTAACTCAGATGTTTTCGGTCCTTTGAAATGTCGATATGTAGTATCATTGTTATTTGGTGTATGACTATTGCATGACGTCCCTGCAGACCCATACAGTAAGCTGTCAGCCCTGAAATTGAATGCTTGTTTATCTATGAGCTCTGATTTTTCTTAATCTCACACCTGCTTTGTAAAGCACGGTTGTCCACCAATAAGTATTTGCTCTGATGGATGAGCTTGACAACGATAGCTAGCCAGAATCTGGGTTCCTCAAGACATGTACACATGCATGGGATTCTCATTTTGCACTTGATTCACCGTTGTCACGTCTGCCAGATTGTGTCAGATTCTCTCCTCTGTTCTGTCAGCTCTGCGGATATTTCATTAAATGAAAAGAGTTTTGTATTGGACTAAGCTGGATATGGGTCAGCCATTTTTCGCGCTGTGTTATTTGTTGTTTTCCTTGAAAGGGTGATCAACTATGTGAAGGTTGAATGCTGAATTTATGTCAGAAAAGTGTACGTCCGATCGACAAATGACCAGGTGAGAAGCAGCAGCAACACTGCCTTTGGGCGCGTTTGTTTGGTCCAAAATCTCAAGAGAATCGCGAGGGCTAGGCGTTGCCTACGTTCCTCGCTCATAAGGACGCACTCGCCGTGAAGGCGGGAGGCCGAAGGAGGTCCGGAGCTCCCTCGATGCTTCCCGCTGCAGAGACCCGGATGAGCCAAAATTGCGGAGACAGTGCGAGTTGGGCTGGTGTTCGGAGATAACAGTCCCTGTAATGTGTTTCTCAGGGTCCGAGAATGGAAAAGGTTACGTACACGGAAGTATTTGCTGTTCGAGAGTTCATTTGTATATCTTGATGAGTAGGTGCTTATATTATTTCTGGACATACACTGTCGAAAAATTTTATCGCTTGCAAACGCGTACGCGCTATGAATTATGTCCCTTGAATTGATCGATTGATTGATTAAACTTTATTTTTCAAGAGAAATACATGAATTAGGCATAAATGCCTATCTTACATCCAGCCCTTGTTAAAACAAGAAAACAAACAAACAAATCCAATCCCATCCCCCACCCCTACCCACCCACCCACCCTCTATCCCACACAAAATCCACACAATAATACAGGTTACAATCAATTCATGGTAACGAAATACCACGTCGAAATGAATCGAGGCCTAACATTTTTTTACCAAATTGTCTACAGTTGAACCCGGGTTGCTTTTTTTTCGTCGAAAAAGTTCCTGTGCCATTCGATATGACACCGTGGTGTGTTCTATGAAGTGAAATACCGATGTGATGTCTGTATCGTCATTTATTTCGTCTATCGGCAACTTCATCACCAACTCTGGCGCCAGGACGCAGCCATGTTCTTCCGCCTTGCCAGTTGATGATTTGCCGTTTTTCTAGCTGTAGGAGCGTCTCACTCGCCCTCGACTAGCCATTCAGGTAGAAACTCGAGATTTTGGGCCAAACAAACGCGCACATTGATCCGAGTCCACTGTATTGGTTACATCGCTGAATAAAGAATATCTTCGTTTTCCCCCGACAGTTGGGACGTAGGTGTACGCATTCAAGTCTTGTTCTTACTGAACACGTCTTGGTAACCTGGCTAGCTTGATGCTCTGGATTGTCACTAAGTTTTGTGGTACTTAGTATATGAATATGTGTGTATGCGCATGCGCGCACGCGCGTGTATGTGTGCATTTGTGCGTGCGTGTGCGTGCATGTGTGTGTATGTGTGTGTGTGTGTGTGTGCGTGCGTGTGTGTGCGTGCGTGTGTGTGCGTGCGTGCCTGAATATCAAATAAATGTTGATGTGTTTCTATTTCAAACACTTGTATATTTTTACAAGTTAACCGCGCATGAAAAGGGTTTCGGTGTTGTTGATTTTAACGCTGCAGTTATATTTCAGCGCGGTTCTACGTTTCTTTTCTCTCCTCTGTTTGTCTTCTCTTTCATCATTTTAGCAAGTGGGTTCGGGTGCTTTGTTTTGCTTGGCCTGGGATCACGCTTTCAGGTCATTGCAGCCTACCTGTTTGGCGTTGTCTACCCCTTCTCCTCCTCATTGTGTGTCGTGCCTCTCCTGACCCACAGCCTGGCTCGATGACCACCAGCCAGACGGCCCCTTATCATGCAGTCAGCCGGGGGAAAACACGACGTTCTTGTCCTGAAACCGGGACAGGTGCGCGCCTTCGAATGTTGTGTCAAGTTCGCGGCTTCTTTCCTTCCATTTCGACACAGCCTTCCCACCGATGAATAAACGTGAGAACTGTTCGATCAGCTGGCACCTCTCTTGTTTCCAATGCAGAATTACCCTTCGCGAGCTCTCATTTTGGAGCCCAAAATATGTGGCAGGTGATAACTTTTGACGAAAAACAGATCGGGTTTTCTGCCCCGATCTCGCTCCCCTGCACCACTGGCCGACAATGAGAACGGGGAGGTGGTAAAAACAAGGTATTTTGCGAAGTCGCAGCCAACTATGCGTCCCACTGACACTTTTTTTCTCCAAACAGCAGACATTATCGGCTGAGTCTGACGATGGTTTCTTCATGAACCGAAAATGCGATGTTTGAACAAGTGTTTAGCTCTATACGCTTTTGTCACAGAAAAGGTTCTCGACAACTTGTAAACTTTTAAGTGAGTGAAACACAAATCCAAAAAAGGGCCCATTCTTCATTATCTTCTGCCAAGAAATGGGAAAGTTGCGTTTGGTGTTTGAACAGGCTGAATGAAGTCTTTCCTTCGAGGAAATCAAATTGGATGTGGTGAGGACTTCAGAATTAACTACGTCTCACCTCATCCTTCTGTCTCCATTTCCCGGCCTCCCTTCCTTCATTTCATTTGTAACCTCCTCCCTCACCCCAACCACCTTCACCCCCTCGCCCCCCCCCCTCCCACCCACCCCCACCCTCACCCACCCACCCATCCCACCTACCCCAAAACCCCCGCCCACCCCGCCCACCCCCCACCCCACCCACCCCACCCCGGGTGAGTTCTGGTCATTAGCAGCGTAAGCGATGTTCATGAAACAGAATACCGTTAGATGTTGATGACATGAATAAAGTGTTGAGACTATACTGTAATTCAGTTCTTTTGTCTTTTCTTTTCTCTCTCTCTCTCTCTCTCTCTCTCTCTCTCTCTGTGTGTGTGTGTGTGTTTGTTTTGGAGATGGTGCAAGCTGCACGATAAGATACAAGTAAATGGATAATTCATGTACTATTGCGGACTCTGATTCTCAAGTTTAAAAGTATACAAAGACTGTACAAGAGCTAGAAAGAGAAAGCACAAAGGAAATCGAGGTCTTGAAACTATTATGAAAGAATGGACGGAACAGCATGCATGACATCTATATTAAGACGTGATTGAGCTTCGTTGATAGGTAGATACGCGTATGTTTCCTGTTTTTTGACAGCGTCAAAGTGAAAAGGAGGCTGATGTCCTAAATGAATTTCTTAATATTTTTTCTACATACTGATGTGAATCAAAACATTTCAAATACAAGGACAAACACAACCAGACAAGCTAATATAGTTTAGTTTTTTAAACCGAATAATCGAATGTTTATTATTACTCTATTCAAATTTTGAGTATAATGCTGCTGAAAGTTAATTTCCTGCTGGTATCATTTCGGCTAATCGCCAGTAATTTATTTTTAAAACAGATTTGAAGTTTAAATCTATCTTTAAGCCCCCAAAAAGCACAATAAAGTATAGATAACAAACTTTCAGGAAACAAAAAATCCCAGTGTGCTTGAGTTTTTATGTTTGTGTGGGAGGATGGCTATTTTGACTAATTACTCAAAATCACTTTCGATGTTTTCATTTGGATGCTCAGCTTTTGAATTATGTTTGTCATTCCCGAAAGTTATGTTCCATCGCTTCCGTCACACAAAACATCGCCTGAATAAGCTTCGTAACTCTGGAGGAACCGAAAGTGCAAGGGAACCGAGTGTGCAGGAGCTCTGCCTACTCAGGCTACGCGACGTGGGCGCCTACGTCCATGATTCAGGGAGGAGGCCATTTGGGCCTCACTCAGGACGTTCTTCTTCCTCACCAAAAAGCGCCCCGAGAATTATGACGGGAAGCAGCACTTTTCCCCAGAGTCACTCCAGCACTTGACAGTTCGTCCCTGGTTTTTTGTGGGTGCAGTGCCCCCATTTCATGCCAGCCTTCCCACAGCGCTTCTGAAGAAGCTGGGGTCGCGGATTGCGTACCCACCTCCCACAACAGAAGCTTTCAGACTTTTATTGAGGAAGAGCCAATGAGCGCGGAGCTTTGCATGAGTTATTTGCGCTCTCGATCAAATTGGCAGGGCAAAAAGCCCCAGCATGTTGCTAAAACAGCGCCAGATTTTTCGTCTTGGAAGTTCCGGCCTTGGTTTTTCGACGCTAACAAAGGACCTGGTATGAGCTAGTCACAAACAGCTGACTTTAATCACAGCTTTTCCGGTGACTTTTTCTTCGCGTCGCCCGCTTCATGAAAAGCGCAGGCTAATAGAGTTTGATGTGTTGTGATTACGGCGTCCAGAAAGAAGCTTGGCTTCGTAAGAGCAAGTGGGACTGGGAATTAGAAATACTCCTCCAGCGAGCGAAGATTGCTCTACCACGGGGCCTGCCTGATAGTCACGAGCGAATAGCTTTGAAAGAGCTCCTCGATCACGTTTTCCACATTTTTCTTTGCGCGTCCCCTTTTCTGCACATCGCTGAATGCCTCTTCACTCACCTTGACACCATTTCCTTCGCTGCTTTGTTTTTCTAAGCCAATTTCTATGGATTCCACGCATCTCCTCCTCGGAAGATCTCAAGAACATCACCATCATGGAACCAAAGTTATCTTAGAAAGGCAAAAGGAATGTATGAATACAACGCAGCTACCAAAGAGTGTTCCAGGGATAGTTTGCCAGCGTCTGTAGACACGTCAGACCGCCAAGTTGTGTGGTATCGAAATAACCCCGGTATCCGTCAATCCTTGTCAGCTTGGCCCGGGGATAGGAAAAAAAATCAGTTCAGTGAAAAACTGCCTCTGTCTCGGGATGACCTGGAGAGGCTGCGGAAGATCTCCAGCACAGACATTAACAAGCTTTTTACAACAGGAATTGCCGATGGCTACTGCGTTGGAAAAAGTTCACCATAAATTTGCCTCGCGATAAATTTTATCCTGGCACAAAACGACAGTCGAATAATAAGCGGTCGAAGAAAAAGATTCATCTTTTCTCCGTCCTAATTGATCGAGAGATTTGATGCAAGGATGCGGGAACAAAGGCGTGTAGATGTTCTGTGTGCTGGTTTGATACCGAAGCCAGGGACGGCGCCACGAATAATGGTTAAGCCTGGCTCCTCCTCGCCCCATCAGAAGCTCGCACATCCCCAAGATCCCAGCATCCCATAAGAAAGGACGTCTCCAAAGGGAAAGCACAGAGATGGGTCCGAAATGCAGTCCACGCTGTCACTGGAGGGCTGGACATATCAGCTGTGGGGGGACCATGCCAGGTTGAGGGTACTGCAAACTGGGCGTAGCTCATCCTTTGTCAATGTCCCCGTCGGCTTGACGCGCCACCTCTGCTTCTGCTTCTGGAAAAGCAAAACGCTTCGAACGACGGGAGAGGTAAAGGTCGTAGGAAGAGCAAACACAAATGTAAATAACAAATCAGACTTAGAGATATGACCGTTGACTTTAGGCCTTTCGGAGAAACATAAAAAACAAAATCACAATGAACAATCAAAATGACAAACATGAGAAATAAAACAGAAAAAATCGTATATTTGTACTTTGTATGAAATCCAATCAGATTACCACGAAGAAAAGATTTGCCGCTTCGTTTTCATTCTGCCGAATCCTCCTCCTCCTCCTCCTCCTCCTCCCTCCTCCTCCTCCTCCTCCTCCTCCTCCTCCCTCCCCCTCCCCCTCATCCTCCCCCTTCCCCCCCTCCTCCTCCTCCTCCCCCTCCCCCTCCCCCTCCTCCTCCTTCTCCTCCTCCTCCTCTTCCTCCTCCTCCTCCTCCTTCTCCTCTTCCTCCTTCTCCTCCTCCTCCGTCGTCGTCGTCGTCGTCGTCGTCGTCTTCTTCTTCTTCATCTTCTTTGTCTTCTTCTCTTCTTTGTCTTCTTCGTCTCCTTCTTCTCTTCTTCCTCTCCTCCTCCCCCTGCTTCTTCTCTTGCTCATGCTGCTGCTTATGCTTACGTTGCTGCTGCTGCTGCTGCTGCTGCTGCTGATGTTGATGCTACCTGCAACGACGACGACAAGGATTATGACAACGTCGAGAATCGAAGATATCTAAAGTTGCTTATGTCAGGTCTTGTAGCAGCTGCAGATTAGATGTTTTATGTTGAGGGTAAGGAGAGTTGAATGGGAATACTGTGCTCACCACGGGAAAAATGACGGACGTAACTAGCTACTCTTGCCAGATTTCTTTGTCTTTT
>JAWQFJ010016275.1:0-2500 GCA_034096865.1 Theodoxus fluviatilis | reverse complement strand
AAGAGGCAGCGGGACCTTCGGAGACGACAAATGTTCCAGACAAGACAACATGAACATTTCCAGGGGTCATGGAACATGCGAAGACACAATGTGGAAGTGATTGCATCCCAAGTGCATCCCAAGCAGCTCGTGAAAACCATGCGACACCAGCGTGTGAGAAGACGACACGTGAGTTCGACGGAGAAATTGGGCGTCCCGCCGAGAATTCTGCTCAAAAGCCGTCCATGGAAACTGCATCAACCTTATCGGAGCATCATGAAAGTGTCTGCCTTGAAGATGACGCATCAGCCGGCGAAAGGAGCCAAGATAAGATCGTGCAGTGTGCAGTCGATGGCGCTATACACGTTGGATCTATCAACGTCTTCTGAGATCTTTCAGCAGCTAGGGAGAGGGGTCACGAAACCAGATAATGTGCGTGCATGGTGTGATGCATGTGCTGAACCTCTCAGTTCGTAGATGAAGTGCTCTGCATGTGCACATTCAGCCTACTGATTTGACTGCTTTGCAAGAACCGATCATCCGAAACACACAGCACCAAGTGTCACGTAAATGTGTCTGCTATGCCTTGTCAAACCATTCGTCACTGATCAGTGCTGATTTGTCAGTTTGCAAAGCCGAACCTTCCTGTATCTGTCCATTTGTAAAAAGTGTTGTTGTTCGATGATGGCAATGTTGTTGCAGTCTTTTAAGACAGAGAAGTAGGGCTAGCGCTTATTTTTCATTGTTGATTTTTGGGTGCGCACATTAAGGACAGAAATAGACAATCCAACGGATGCACAGCATGTTATAACTTGTACAGTGAGCAGTGCCGACCCCATGTTGTGTTATTTACAAACCGACCAGCTACGAGTACATACACCTGTTATATCCATAACCGTCCGATGATAAGTACTACGTTCCCGTCAGGGGATACGGAGAGACTGAAAGTGGCGGCTCTGGGATGAGGAGAGCATCGACTTACATTTCTTGCAATCTTCTCATTTATTTCTTGTCCCTTTGTTCTGCATGTTTTGCTTTTTCGTCACACAGCCTGCTTGAATCGCTTGTGCTTGTGATGTCATGATTTTCTTGGGGGGGGGGGGGGGGGGGGGGCTTCAGTTATTTGAGTTTTGTAAATTGATTTTTTTGCGATCTGTTTTGTCAATGGGCCGGAGGTCTGACAATATGTTTCAAAGTCTCAAAGTCCCTCCCCTCCTCTCTCTCTCTTTTTCTCTCTCTCTCTCTGTCTCTTTCTCTCTCTTTCTCTCTCTCTCTCTCTCTCTCTCTCTCTCTCACTCACTCTCTCTCTGTCTTTGTCTGTCTGTCTCTCTCTCTGTCTGTCTGTCTTTGTCTGTCTGTCTGTCTCTCTCTCTCTGTCTCTCTCTCTCTCTCTCTCTCTCTCTCTCTCTCTCTCTGACATGACATTCGTTTTCAGTGCTTATACGGCGGATCACATTGAGTACAGAAATGCATTTCAAATAAGTCGACATAAATGAAATATTTCGTACTCGCCACAAATATGAAATACTGCCTTGAGTAAAAGCTGCTTCTCCATCCTAAATAGAGCTTCCCAACTGCCTGACCGAGTGAGGCTGTATTTCTCGCTGTGCACGTACATCAGAAAATGGTGACTAGAGGACAATTACATTTTCGCTCGCTAGGGACTACACATACACACACACACACACACACACACACACACACACACACAGACAAACACGCACACACAGACAAACACGCACACACACACACATACACGCACACACACACATGCACTTACATGCATTTATGCACTTACAGGCACGCACACATGCATTCATACACACACACTGTTACGGGGATCCATAAAATGAAATAACACGGTCCCAGGGTTCAGTACATGTTTTTATAATCAATCACAAAAACATGCCCGTAACAGGGGTAGAAAAGAAAAATAAAAGTAAAAGGAATGTTACATGGGTATCTGGATCTCATAAAATTTACAGCTCTTCTTCCTCTACTCCCTTCCCAATGGGAAAAATGAAAAAAAGCACAGTAGCACAAGTAAAATCTCGCTCAGCCCTCCACTATAAACATAAAACACGTATCGATCAGCCTTCTACTATTATAAACATAAAATCGCGCAGGTCAGCCCTTGATAAGTAAAAACTATCGACCCGTAAAAATGTCCACACCAACCTTCCACCTTTTGCCCGTTCTCTGCCTCTCTCTCTCTCTCTCTCTCTCTCTCTCTCTCTCTCTCTCTCTCTCTCTCTCTCTCTCTCTGTCCGTCTTCACTTGGAGTTTCTTCGTCCGCCTCTTCTCTTCACCCAGCAGCTTCAAGGCAGACTCTTCACAGTAGGCAACTTCTAGACAGTCTAACGGCAGACTCACGCCTATTCAAGGCAGGCTCTGCTCTCTTCTCTCATCGTTGTGGGCAGGCAGACGACAGAACGACCTCTCCCCTCTCATGGCTGTGGCAGACTGTACAACAAGGTAGAATCAGGCCGACTGTACATCCAACTCACGTCAGAACGACCTC
>JAWQFJ010016274.1:0-10070 GCA_034096865.1 Theodoxus fluviatilis | reverse complement strand
GAAATCGGCACAGCTGATCACAATCAAAATGCGATGATGTTCTCGTCGACATGTTCAACACAAGTACGCATGTTAGAGCGCTTTTCAATAAGCACAGTCGCGACACAGCTGTCGCCGTTAGGCACAGATTTAGACAAATGAACTGAACTGGAGAACATTGTATATATACTTGCCGAAATATTGCAAATCCTGGTAGCAATTATTCCAGTTTACTCCCTGTACTGGGTCATTTAACAAGAAGGTTTTTTCCCCTGCCTGCGCGGTTTAGCCCCTGCAGTGGTACGTAGGGCAGCGTCACAGGTCGTGGACACAGACAATTCGACGCAAACGTTCGAGGGGAAAAGCACCACGAGTATATGCAAAGTATTTCAAAGTCAACCGATTATTGCATGTTACTCACAAGCTGTTGTTCCTCAATGGAAGTAGTGTGCACACAGCAGTATAGGCCTACACATGGACACCAAGTGTAGCCTCCGAAGGAAAACAACTCAGCTGCGGAGCTTCAGCGTAGTACGTCCTGCCTCGGCGGCGTCACAGCGCAGAATGAGAGAGAGAGAGAGAGAGAGAGAGAGAGAGAGAGAGAGAGAGAGAGAGAGAGAGAGAGAGAGAGAGAGAGAGGAGGGGGGGGGGGGAGATTCTGCGTCTCCCTCTATTTTCAACTACTGAACATAGAAGGGGAGGTAACCATTCGGCACACTGAAATGGACCAAAGACCAACAGAGGTGGGCATCTCTATACATCTTCACTGGTTTCAGTTGCTTCTGCCACAATCTGAAGCAGCAGTCGAAGTTATCTTTCTCAATCTGTCTGTGTAGGTCTACATGTATGTGTGTGTAGGTCTACATGTATGTCTGTGTAGGTCTACATGTATGTCTGTGTAGGTATACATGTATGTCTGTGTAGGTCTACATGTATGTCTGTGTAGGTCTACATGTATGTGTGTGTAGGTCTACATGTATGTGTGTGTAGGTCTACATGTATGTGTCTGTGTAGGTCTGCATGTATGTCTGTGTAGGTCTACATGTATGTGTCTGTGTAGGTCTGCATGTATGTGTCTGTGTAGGTCTGCATGTATGTGTGTGTAGGTCTACATGTATGTGTGTGTAGGTCTACATGTATGTGTGTGTAGGTCTACATGTATGTGTCTGTGTAGGTCTACATGTATGTGTCTGTGTAGGTCTACATGTATGTGTCTGTGTAGGTCTACATGTATGTGTGTGTAGGTCTACATGTATGTGTGTGTAGGTCTACATGTATGTGTCTGTGTAGGTCTACATGTATGTGTGTGTAGGTCTACATGTATGTCTGTGTAGGTCTACATGTATGTGTCTGTGTAGGTCTACATGTATGTCTGTGTAGGTCTACATGTATGTGTCTGTGTAGGTCTACATGTATGTGTGTGTAGGTCTACATGTATGTGTCTGTGTAGGTCTACATGTATGTGTGTGTAGGTCTACATGTATGTCTGTGTAGGTCTACATGTATGTGTCTGTGTAGGTCTACATGTATGTGTGTGTAGGTCTACATGTATGTGTGTGTAGGTCTACATGTATGTGTGTGTAGGTCTACATGTATGTGTGTGTAGGTCTACATGTATGTGTGTGTAGGTCTACATGTATGTGTCTGTGTAGGTCTACATGTATGTGTCTGTGTAGGTCTACATGTATGTGTCTGTGTAGGTCTACATGTATGTGTCTGTGTAGGTCTACATGTATGTGTCTGTGTAGGTCTACATGTATGTGTCTGTGTAGGTCTACATGTATGTCTGTGTAGGTCTACATGTATGTGTCTGTGTAGGTCTACATGTATGTGTCTGTGTAGGTCTACATGTATGTGTGTGTAGGTCTACATGTATGTCTGTGTAGGTCTACATGTATGTGTCTGTGTAGGTCTACATGTATGTGTCTGTGTAGGTCTACATGTATGTGTCTGTGTAGGTCTACATGTATGTGTGTGTAGGTCTACATGTATGTGTCTGTGTAGGTCTACATGTATGTGTGTGTAGGTCTACATGTATGTCTGTGTAGGTCTACATGTATGTGTGTGTAGGTCTACATGTATGTGTCTGTGTAGGTCTACATGTATGTGTGTGTAGGTCTACATGTATGTCTGTGTAGGTCTACATGTATGTGTCTGTGTAGGTCTACATGTATGTGTGTGTAGGTCTACATGTATGTGTCTGTGTAGGTCTACATGTATGTGTCTGTGTAGGTCTACATGTATGTGTCTGTGTAGGTCTACATGTATGTGTGTGTAGGTCTACATGTATGTGTGTGTAGGTCTACATGTATGTGTCTGTGTAGGTCTACATGTATGTGTGTGTAGGTCTACATGTATGTGTCTGTGTAGGTCTACATGTATGTGTCTGTGTAGGTCTACATGTATGTGTCTGTGTAGGTCTACATGTATGTGTCTGTGTAGGTCTACATGTATGTGTGTGTAGGTCTACATGTATGTGTCTGTGTAGGTCTACATGTATGTGTGTGTAGGTCTACATGTATGTGTGTGTAGGTCTACATGTATGTGTGTGTAGGTCTACATGTATGTGTGTGTAGGTCTACATGTATGTGTGTGTAGGTCTACATGTATGTGTGTGTAGGTCTACATGTATGTGTGTGTAGGTCTACATGTATGTGTGTGTAGGTCTACATGTATGTGTGTGTAGGTCTACATGTATGTGTCTGTGTAGGTCTACATGTATGTGTCTGTGTAGGTCTACATGTATATGTCTGTGTAGGTCTACATGTATGTCTGTGTAGGTCTACATGTATGTGTCTGTGTAGGTCTACATGTATGTGTGTGTAGGTCTACATGTATGTGTCTGTGTAGGTCTACATGTATGTCTGTGTAGGTCTACATGTATGTGTCTGTGTAGGTCTACATGTATGTGTGTGTAGGTCTACATGTATGTGTCTGTGTAGGTCTACATGTATGTGTCTGTGTAGGTCTACATGTATATGTCTGTGTAGGTCTACATGTATGTGTGTGTAGGTCTACATGTATGTGTCTGTGTAGGTCTACATGTATGTGTCTGTGTAGGTCTACATGTATGTGTGTGTAGGTCTACATGTATGTGTGTGTAGGTCTACATGTATGTGTCTGTGTAGGTCTACATGTATGTGTCTGTGTAGGTCTACATGTATGTGTGTGTAGGTCTACATGTATGTGTGTGTAGGTCTACATGTATGTCTGTGTAGGTCTACATGTATGTGTGTGTAGGTCTACATGTATGTGTGTGTGTAGGTCTACATGTATGTGTGTGTAGGTCTGCATGTATGTGTGTGTGTAGGTCTACATGTATGTGTGTGTGTAGGTCTACATGTATGTGTGTGTAGGTCTGCATGTATGTGTGTGTAGGTCTACATGTATGTGTGTGTGTAGGTCTACATGTATGTGTGTGTAGGTCTACATGTATGTGTGTGTAGGTCTACATGTATGTGTGTGTGTAGGTCTACATGTATGTGTGTGTAGGTCTGCATGTATGTGTCTGTGTAGGTCTACATGTATGTCTGTGTAGGTCTGCATGTATGTCTGTGTAGGTCTACATGTATGTCTGTGTAGGTCTACATGTATGTGTGTGTAGGTCTGCATGTATGTGTGTGTAGGTCTACATGTATGTGTCTGTGTAGGTCTACATGTATGTCTGTGTAGGTCTACATGTATGTGTCTGTGTAGGTCTACATGTATGTCTGTGTAGGTCTACATGTATGTGTGTGTAGGTCTACATGTATGTGTCTGTGTAGGTCTACATGTATGTCTGTGTAGGTCTACATGTATGTCTGTGTAGGTCTACATGTATGTCTGTGTAGGTCTACATGTATGTGTCTGTGTAGGTCTACATGTATGTCTGTGTAGGTCTACATGTATGTCTGTGTAGGTCTACATGTATGTCTGTGTAGGTCTACATGTATGTCTGTGTAGGTCTACATGTATGTCTGTGTAGGTCTACATGTATGTCTGTGTAGGTCTACATGTATGTCTGTGTAGGTCTACATGTATGTGTGTGTAGGTCTACATGTATGTGTCTGTGTAGGTCTACATGTATGTCTGTGTAGGTCTACATGTATGTGTGTGTAGGTCTACATGTATGTCTGTGTAGGTCTACATGTATGTCTGTGTAGGTCTACATGTATGTCTGTGTAGGTCTACATGTATGTGTGTGTAGGTCTACATGTATGTGTGTGTAGGTCTACATGTATGTGTGTGTAGGTCTACATGTATGTGTGTGTAGGTCTACATGTATGTGTGTGTAGGTCTACATGTATGTGTGTGTAGGTCTACATGTATGTGTCTGTGTAGGTCTACATGTATGTGTCTGTGTAGGTCTACATGTATGTGTCTGTGTAGGTCTACATGTATGTGTGTGTAGGTCTACATGTATGTGTGTGTAGGTCTACATGTATGTGTCTGTGTAGGTCTACATGTATGTGTGTGTAGGTCTACATGTATGTGTCTGTGTAGGTCTACATGTATGTGTCTGTGTAGGTCTACATGTATGTGTCTGTGTAGGTCTACATGTATGTGTCTGTGTAGGTCTACATGTATGTGTGTGTAGGTCTACATGTATGTGTCTGTGTAGGTCTACATGTATGTGTGTGTAGGTCTACATGTATGTGTGTGTAGGTCTACATGTATGTGTGTGTAGGTCTACATGTATGTCTGTGTAGGTCTACATGTATGTGTGTGTAGGTCTACATGTATGTGTGTGTAGGTCTACATGTATGTGTGTGTAGGTCTACATGTATGTGTGTGTAGGTCTACATGTATGTGTGTGTAGGTCTACATGTATGTGTCTGTGTAGGTCTACATGTATGTGTCTGTGTAGGTCTACATGTATGTCTGTGTAGGTCTACATGTATGTCTGTGTAGGTCTACATGTATGTGTCTGTGTAGGTCTACATGTATGTGTGTGTAGGTCTACATGTATGTGTCTGTGTAGGTCTACATGTATGTCTGTGTAGGTCTACATGTATGTGTCTGTGTAGGTCTACATGTATGTGTGTGTAGGTCTACATGTATGTGTCTGTGTAGGTCTACATGTATGTGTCTGTGTAGGTCTACATGTATGTCTGTGTAGGTCTACATGTATGTGTGTGTAGGTCTACATGTATGTGTCTGTGTAGGTCTACATGTATGTGTCTGTGTAGGTCTACATGTATGTGTGTGTAGGTCTACATGTATGTGTGTGTAGGTCTACATGTATGTCTGTGTAGGTCTACATGTATGTGTCTGTGTAGGTCTACATGTATGTGTGTGTAGGTCTACATGTATGTGTGTGTAGGTCTACATGTATGTCTGTGTAGGTCTACATGTATGTGTGTGTAGGTCTACATGTATGTGTGTGTGTAGGTCTACATGTATGTGTGTGTAGGTCTACATGTATGTGTCTGTGTAGGTCTACATGTATGTGTGTGTAGGTCTACATGTATGTGTGTGTAGGTCTACATGTATGTGTGTGTAGGTCTACATGTATGTGTGTGTAGGTCTACATGTATGTGTGTGTAGGTCTACATGTATGTGTGTGTAGGTCTACATGTATGTGTGTGTAGGTCTACATGTATGTGTGTGTAGGTCTACATGTATGTGTCTGTGTAGGTCTACATGTATGTCTGTGTAGGTCTACATGTATGTCTGTGTAGGTCTACATGTATGTCTGTGTAGGTCTACATGTATGTGTGTGTAGGTCTACATGTATGTGTGTGTAGGTCTACATGTATGTGTCTGTGTAGGTCTACATGTATGTCTGTGTAGGTCTACATGTATGTGTCTGTGTAGGTCTACATGTATGTCTGTGTAGGTCTACATGTATGTGTGTGTAGGTCTACATGTATGTGTCTGTGTAGGTCTACATGTATGTCTGTGTAGGTCTACATGTATGTCTGTGTAGGTCTACATGTATGTCTGTGTAGGTCTACATGTATGTGTCTGTGTAGGTCTACATGTATGTCTGTGTAGGTCTACATGTATGTCTGTGTAGGTCTACATGTATGTCTGTGTAGGTCTACATGTATGTGTGTGTAGGTCTACATGTATGT
Source organism: Theodoxus fluviatilis (assembly GCA_034096865.1). NCBI lineage: Eukaryota > Metazoa > Mollusca > Gastropoda > Cycloneritida > Neritidae > Theodoxus > Theodoxus fluviatilis. The sequence goes on along the minus strand of JAWQFJ010016274.1, from coordinate 4,035 downwards.
CTGTGTAGGTCTACATGTATGTCTGTGTAGGTCTACATGTATGTCTGTGTAGGTCTACATGTATGTGTGTGTAGGTCTACATGTATGTCTGTGTAGGTCTACATGTATGTCTGTGTAGGTCTACATGTATGTGTCTGTGTAGGTCTACATGTATGTGTGTGTAGGTCTACATGTATGTGTGTGTAGGTCTACATGTATGTGCTGTGTAGGTCTACATGTATGTGTGTGTAGGTCTACATGTATGTGTGTGTAGGTCTACATGTATGTGTGTGTAGGTCTACATGTATGTGTGTGTAGGTCTACATGTATGTGTGTGTAGGTCTACATGTATGTGCTGTGTAGGTCTACATGTATGTGCTGTGTAGGTCTACATGTATGTGCTGTGTAGGTCTACATGTATGTGCTGTGTAGGTCTACATGTATGTGTGTGTAGGTCTACATGTATGTGCTGTGTAGGTCTACATGTATGTGTGTGTAGGTCTACATGTATGTGCTGTGTAGGTCTACATGTATGTGTCTGTGTAGGTCTACATGTATGTGCTGTGTAGGTCTACATGTATGTGTGTGTAGGTCTACATGTATGTGCTGTGTAGGTCTACATGTATGTGTGTGTAGGTCTACATGTATGTGTGTGTAGGTCTACATGTATGTGTGTGTAGGTCTACATGTATGTGTGTGTAGGTCTACATGTATGTGTGTGTAGGTCTACATGTATGTGTGTGTAGGTCTACATGTATGTGTGTGTAGGTCTACATGTATGTGTCTGTGTAGGTCTACATGTATGTGTGTGTAGGTCTACATGTATGTGTGTGTAGGTCTACATGTATGTGTGTGTAGGTCTACATGTATGTGTCTGTGTAGGTCTACATGTATGTCTGTGTAGGTCTACATGTATGTCTGTGTAGGTCTACATGTATGTGTGTGTAGGTCTACATGTATGTGTCTGTGTAGGTCTACATGTATGTCTGTGTAGGTCTAGATGTATGTGCTGTGTAGGTCTACATGTATGTGCTGTGTAGGTCTACATGTATGTGTCTGTGTAGGTCTACATGTATGTCTGTGTAGGTCTACATGTATGTCTGTGTAGGTCTACATGTATGTGTGTGTAGGTCTACATGTATGTCTGTGTAGGTCTACATGTATGTGTCTGTGTAGGTCTACATGTATGTGTCTGTGTAGGTCTACATGTATGTGTGTGTAGGTCTACATGTATGTGTGTGTAGGTCTACATGTATGTGTGTGTAGGTCTACATGTATGTGTGTGTAGGTCTACATGTATGTGTGTGTAGGTCTACATGTATGTGTGTGTAGGTCTACATGTATGTGTGTGTAGGTCTACATGTATGTGCTGTGTAGGTCTACATGTATGTGCTGTGTAGGTCTACATGTATGTGTGTGTAGGTCTACATGTATGTGCTGTGTAGGTCTACATGTATGTGTGTGTAGGTCTACATGTATGTGTGTGTAGGTCTACATGTATGTGTGTGTAGGTCTACATGTATGTGTGTGTAGGTCTACATGTATGTGTGTGTAGGTCTACATGTATGTGTGTGTAGGTCTACATGTATGTGTGTGTAGGTCTACATGTATGTGTGTGTAGGTCTACATGTATGTGTGTGTAGGTCTACATGTATGTGTGTGTAGGTCTACATGTATGTCTGTGTAGGTCTACATGTATGTGTCTGTGTAGGTCTACATGTATGTGTGTGTAGGTCTACATGTATGTGTGTGTAGGTCTACATGTATGTGTGTGTAGGTCTACATGTATGTGTCTGTGTAGGTCTACATGTATGTGTGTGTAGGTCTACATGTATGTCTGTGTAGGTCTACATGTATGTCTGTGTAGGTCTACATGTATGTGTGTGTAGGTCTACATGTATGTGTCTGTGTAGGTCTACATGTATGTGTCTGTGTAGGTCTACATGTATGTGTGTGTAGGTCTACATGTATGTCTGTGTAGGTCTACATGTATGTCTGTGTAGGTCTACATGTATGTGTCTGTGTAGGTCTACATGTATGTGTCTGTGTAGGTCTACATGTATGTGTGTGTAGGTCTACATGTATGTGTCTGTGTAGGTCTACATGTATGTGTGTGTAGGTCTACATGTATGTGTCTGTGTAGGTCTACATGTATGTGTGTGTAGGTCTACATGTATGTGTGTGTAGGTCTACATGTATGTCTGTGTAGGTCTACATGTATGTCTGTGTAGGTCTACATGTATGTGTGTGTAGGTCTACATGTATGTGTGTGTAGGTCTACATGTATGTGTGTGTAGGTCTACATGTATGTGTGTGTAGGTCTACATGTATGTCTGTGTAGGTCTACATGTATGTGTGTGTAGGTCTACATGTATGTCTGTGTAGGTCTACATGTATGTCTGTGTAGGTCTACATGTATGTGTGTGTAGGTCTACATGTATGTGTGTGTAGGTCTACATGTATGTGTGTGTAGGTCTACATGTATGTGTGTGTAGGTCTACATGTATGTCTGTGTAGGTCTACATGTATGTGTGTGTAGGTCTACATGTATGTGTCTGAAAATGTCTCAGTTGGCTTCCTTTTGTCAGCCTGTGAATTTCATTGTCTGTCCGTCTCCCGCCCCTGCCCCTCACTCTGTGTGCGCGCGCGCGTGTATGTATCTGTCTGTCTCAAAATATGTTTCTGTCTCTGTCCGTCTGTATGTCCATCCGTCTGTCTCCTCTCTTTTTCTCTGTCTGTGTGTCTCTCTGAGTGTCTGTCCGTGTGTGTGTTTATCCGTTCGTCCGTCCGTTTATCTATATCTATGTCAATCTGTCTTTCTGTCGATCTGTCTCTCTCTCCCTGTTCATTTTATCACACGCGTGAGCAGTACAGGTGTAGGTAAAGGTGAGATTTTATATAGCAACTCATCACCCTAGTCTGGGTGTCAAACTGCAAGGGAGCCAGCTCATGACAGCACTAACACACATGCCTGCAAGGGAGGCAGCTCATGACAGCACTAACACACATGCCTGCAAGGGAGGCAGCTCATGACAGCACTAACACACAAACTGCAAGGGAGACAGCTCATGACAGCACTAACACACATGCCTGCAAGGGAGCCAGCTCATGACAGCACTAACACGCATGCCTGCAAGGGAGGCAGCTCATGACAGCACTAACACACAAACTGCAAGGGAGCCAGCTCATGACAGCACTAACACACAAACTGCAAGGGAGGCAGCTCATGACAGCACTAACACACATGCCTGCAAGGGAGCCAGCTCATGACAGCACTAACACACAAACTGCAAGGGAGCCAGCTCATGACAGCACTAACACACAAACTGCAAGGGAGCCAGCTCATGACAGCACTAATGACAGCACTAACACACAAACTGCAAGGGAGCCAGCTCATGACAGCACTAACACACAAACTGCAAGGGAGCCAGCTCATGACAGCACTAACACACAAACTGCAAGGGAGGCAGCTCATGACAGCACTAACACACAAACTGCAAGGGAGGCAGCTCATGACAGCACTAACACACAAACTGCAAGGGAGCCAGCTCATGACAGCACTAACACACAAACTGCAAGGGAGGCAGCTCATGACAGCACTAATGACAGCACAAACACACATGCCTGCAAGATCGGCAACGTCGTCCTGCAGCTTCCTGTCGAGCAGGAGCGAGGACAGCAGCGCTTTCCTTTACCCTCTGTCTATGGGCGTCATCATGCGATCCTTGCTTCCAAAACTCTCTGCCAAAGTTGCCACTTCTCACGCTGACGTAACAGGGTCAAGTAAAGGTCACACAACGCTGGGTTTAGACAAGGTAGAGGATAGGAAGGTTCGATTCGGAGCAAGCGAGCTAGGAGTGGTAGCACGTCACTAAGATGATGTCGCAATCGTGCTTTCGACTGTTAGTGTTAGCCTCACGTGATAATAGATGTTGGGCAAACATCCTGTCGTGACTGGGCTAGCTAAGATAGGGGCGGATTTTTTTCCAGGTGAACGCTTTTAGATACTTGCTGAAATAGCAAGTGCATTCTGTTGTAGCCTATGTTGTGACGTTT
>JAWQFJ010016272.1:10000-28978 GCA_034096865.1 Theodoxus fluviatilis | reverse complement strand
GGCATGTCAACATGGGCATGTCAACAGGGACATGTCAACATGGGCATGTCAACATGGGCATGTCAATGTGGGCAAGTCAATATGGGCAAGAACCACTGATGTCGATAACCTATGTAGACGAAAACAAAACCAAGTGGATGTTACTTACCTCCCCCTGCCGCGGCCCTGCAGGCGTCCCCACGGAGTCTGGAGAGGCTGTCCCTCATGGCCCTCCCCTCGACGTCGCGCCACGCCGCCATCTTATCTCCCTGGCACGGGTCCTTTAGACTCACTTCCTCCTGCAAATTTGCTCGAAAGTTCGACTATAGGTTCGTGTGAAATAGAGCTATGTTTTCTTGGTTTCTTCTGGGCACAGCTAAGCCTACTTGTGCAATTGGTAATTTGCGAGGTCAGCTAGTGCACGGTGAGAAATTTTGAGAGACTTACTTGAATTTCCTCCATGCAAATTTGATTTCAGTGTTTAGAAAGTCTCCTTTCTTAGTAGTCCATTGCTGGCAGCTGTTTCAAACAGCCCACTCTTCCACCTTCTGTAAATCTTCGCAACTGTGCCTATCACAACTTCAACATGTGTACATCTTCCACACGTAAGTGTGAATGCTGCTCAGGGTTATATATATATATATCACAACTTCAAGTTTGAGAGAGCATCGTCTTAAAATAGCGCAGTACACACAAGTATGTTGTTGGAAGATTCTCTGAACAGTATTTGTTTCAATACAATATTTGTGGTTGCTACAATAATTTTAAAATGTGTCAAATAACAGATCGAGTGCTACTTTTTCGATACGCCTGTTCTCTACTCAGGTCTCTTCAAGCTTGAGACTGGAATATTTGAACGTGTGATACAGGGTCTATTTCTCCATCAATCTCACAGAGGCAATCGCAAGTCGTTCAATCAACGACAGAGTTCCGAGGACTTTTATCTCACAGCAGGCAAATGAGACGCCACATTCGGATAAGAATGCAAGGGAAACATGGCAATAAAACTCGGATGGAAGTCTGCAGGGGCACACGCTGAACGAGTCTACACAAAGCAAAAGTGCTCTTGAACGCCAGGGATTCCAGCACATGCTCTTTCACAGATGACCCCTCACACATTGTCCCCATGGAATCAGATGCATCTTAGTCCCTCAACATTCCTTTCTCACTGCATTCATTGACGTGCTAGATGCAATAGAAGCACTACTTGCAGGTTTGCCTGCGTGCTTTGTTCTGTCGCGGACCCACTGAAACAGAAAAACGAGACTCAATCCTGCGCAAGTTTCTTGCAAGTCACAAGTCAAACTTATGGACATCAAGATAGCCTCTTCATGCAATTTTTTCGGTTGTCGATGCTCGCAAATTCAGTCCAAGTTTCTGCACAAAATCAAGTCAATGAACACAAGCTCTCTGAACGTGGGCTCGCCATCGTCAGGTTGTCTGCTGATGGTTTTCATACAGTCGCCTTCCCGTTCCTTCCCCAGACTGTGGCGACACAGATGGCTGTAGACGAAAGGGGGGGAGGTCAAGCTGCAGTCCGGGGCACGAACAGTTGCTGGGTTTTTTCCTTCGTCCAGGATGTCCCCTCTTCCTGCGTCACCGGAGTTGCCGTTGGCTTGTTGTCTCCACGTCTGCCGTGCGACTGGCAGCCACTCCACTCCCTATCTACTCTCCCACCCTTCGTCCCACCTGCCCTTCCCTCTCCAATGGCCACGCTATCTGTAAATCCCATTTGTCAATCAAGCGTTACATAAACCTTCCTGTTCATTTGGCGTAGACTTCGGTCGATAAAGTGGTAGCTCCCCTTTCTCCCTCTACTTTTGGTGGACTCCACGTCTATCCTGTCACCACTCACCCCGTCCTACACTTTCACCCTTTCTATGTTTGTCTTTGACTCTCCTTGGCAACATTGGTCTTTGCAATATAGTTCCTTCTGCAACTTTGTTCGTCCCTCCTGTTCACAGCCATCGCAACTCCCACCCTATTCTCACCCTCCAGAACTCCACTTCCCTACCTATCGTCATCCCCTACCCCACCCCACTCCCACCACTCTTCGAACTCTTCTCTAACCAGCCCACCCCCACCCCCCCTTCCACCCCTCCCCCCCCCCCTCCCCCAGCGCCCTTTACCTTCCCTCTACTGGTGCGATAAGGCCAGAGCAATCCTGTTTGGAAGAGCGCCGATGTAGTTTGAGCGTCAGTTGACGTATCGATAAGACCCTGGATTTGCAGGAGAGCAATAACGGCCATTGGAGTGAGGAATGGGGTTTCCACGCAGTCTGGACTCTGGTTCACTTTGAAGTGCGATTTTCCTCCCGTGTTGCGTAGTTCTCGACCTAGAGGGCTCACTTCAAGCCCTCAAAGGGCACCACTTTTGGTTTTTTGTACTTGGCACCAACAGTTTTTGGCCAGGCCACCTCAGCAGCGAGACTTGGAAGGAGATCCGTCTTCACCTCTCTGACATTTCAAAGCAACTCGCAACCAAGTCTCTCAGGCCCCTGACGTCATCAGGGATTATGTTCGTCAGTCAATCGATAGGAACTTGGTGATAAATAGCGTCAATTTCTCGTGAAAACACCTCGCTTTATCACACACAGACTAATTCCTGTCAGAATGTTTATCTTTTCAGCATTATGTCTGCAACAAATTCTAAGTCTTCGACAACTTAATTGACCTGTCGACAAAAACCGTTATTCTTTATCAGTGTGTGAGACTATGAAGTTCCATTGTTTGCATTCTTTGCAGATTCATTTGAGAGTTATCCATATTTGAATCGACAGCAAAAAGCAACTACAAGATTTTATCATTTAAAAATACACGAAAACTTGTCATATACTCAGAAACTGCTTGGTAGACATTTGTTCACTTCAACGATCATCTGTCTGATAATACGCGTGTTGAGGCTGCGTGCTTCTGTGAAAGTAAATGGATTCCTCTACCTCCGGGAGACTGTGTCATCTTTTCACAACCAGAGAAAATCGTGCAGTCCAGTATTTCCTCACATCAAGCTCTACAACCTGCAGTCCAGTGTTTCCTCTCACCAAGCTCTACACCCTGCAATCCAGTGTTTCCTCTCACCAAGCTCTACACCCTGCAGTCCAGGGTTTCCTCACACCAAGCTCTACACCCTGCAATCCAGTGTTTCCTCACACCAAGCTCTACACCCTGCAGTCCAGGGTTTCCTCACACCAAGCTCTATACCCTGCAGTGCAGGGATGTGACTGACACACCAAGCTCTATACCCTGCAGTGCAGTGTTTCCTCACACCAAGCTCTACACCCTGCAGTCCAGGGTTTCCTCACACCAAGCTCTATACCCTGCAGTGCAGTGTTTCCTCACACCAAGTTCTATACCCTGCAGTGCAGTGTTTCCTCACACCAAGCTCTACACCCTGCAGTGCAGGGATGTGACTGACAGGAAAAACAGAGTGGCAGGAAGTACGCCCACACAGCATACCCATTGAACCCTGTCGTTGAAAACGGCAATGTGGTCAATGGACCAAGAGTAAGAAGTCAAAATAAAGGCTGTGTGCATGCGTGTGTGCATGTGTGTGTGTGTGTGTGTGTGTGTGTGTGTGTGTGTGTGTGTGTGTGTGTGCGTGCGTGTGTGCATGTGTGTGTGTGAGTGTGTGTGTGATTGTGTGAATGTTGGTGTGTATGGTTGTAACTAAGTGTGTGTATGTTTTGTGAATGTGTGTGAGAGCGTGTGCGTGCGTGCGTGCATGTGTGTGTATGTTTGTGTAATTGTGTGTGTGCATGCGTATGCGTATGTGTGTGTGTGCGCGCGCATGTATGTATGTGTGTGTGTGTGTGAGTGTGCGTGTGTATGCGTGTGTTAACGTTTGTGTGTGTGTGTGTGTGTATGTGTGTGTGTGTGAGAGTGTGTGAGTGTGTGTGTGTTTGTGTGTGTGTGTGTGTGTGTGTGTGTGTGTGTGTGTGTGTGTGTGTGTGTGTGTGTGTGTGTGTGTGTGTGTGTGAGTGAGTGTGTGAAATTGCGTGCTTCGCACTATCCACAATTTTTCGCCTCAAACTTGTTATCGGCATACTATTTTGCATATATTGGGGAATACATTAATCTATCTTTATGTTTTTCCGCGCGAGATTTCCCCTCAGTTTCGCACTAGACACCTTGTTCTCCTTAAAACTTCGTATTGATAGCAGAACGTTTGCATTGGTAGAGGCAGTCATTCGTCTTTCTTCATGTTCTGGCTAGGAACAATGGCCGATCTGTTTCCTAGCTGTGAGTCCGAGTCCTGCAGGACGTTGTGTAAGGCAAGCGCTCGCGGGAGCCCTGATCTACTTTCCATTACCTCTAGTGCTTAATGCCACAGAGCGCCCACCAGCGCTCAGACCTACTTCCATTACCTGTATTGCTTTATGCCACAGAGCGCCCATGGGCGCCCTGACCTACTTCGAATTGCCTCTAGTGCTTCATATCACAGAGCGCCCGCGGGCGCCCTGACCTACTTCCCATTACCTCTAGTGCTTCATACCACAGAGCGCCCTGACCTACTTCCCATTACCTCTAGTGCTTCATACCACAGAGCGCCCTGACCTACTTCCCATTACCTCTAGTGCTTCATACCACAGAGCGCCCTGACCTACTTCCCATTACCTCTAGTGCTTCATACCAGAGAGCTCCCTGACCTAATTCCCATTACCTCTAGTGCTTCATACCACAGAGCGCCCGCGGGCGCCCTGACCTACTTCCCATTACCTCTAGTGCTTCATACCACAGAGCGCCCGCGGGCGCCCTGACCTACTTCCCATTACCTCTAGTGCTTCATACCACAGAGCGCCCGCGGCGCCCTGACCTACTTCCCATTACCTCTAGTGCTTCATACCACAGAGCGCCCGCGGCGCCCTGACCTACTTCCCATTACCTCTAGTGCTTCATACCACAGAGCGCCCTGACCTACTTCCCATTACCTCTAGTGCTTCATACCACAGAGCGCCCTGACCTACTTCCCATTACCTCTAGTGCTTCATACCACAGAGCGCCCTGACCTACTTCCCATTACCTCTAGTGCTTCATACCACAGAGCTCCCTGACCTACTTCCCATTACCTCTAGTGCTTCATACCACAGAGCGCCCGCGGCGCCCTGACCTACTTCCCATTACCTCTAGTGCTTCATACCACAGAGCGCCCTGACCTACTTCCCATTACCTCTAGTGCTTCATACCACAGAGCGCCCGCGGCGCCCTGACCTACTTCCCATTACCTCTAGTGCTTCATACCACAGAGCGCCTTCGAGCGCCCTGACCTACTTCCCATTACCTCTAGTGCTTCATACCACAGAGCGCCCTGACCTACTTCCCATTACCTCTAGTGCTTCATACCACAGAGCGCCCTGACCTACTTCCCATTACCTCTAGTGCTTCATACCACAGAGCGCCCGCGGCGCCCTGACCTACTTTCCATTACCTCTTGTGCTTCCTTCCACAGAGCGCCCGCAGGCGCCCTGACCTACTTTCCATTACCTCTTGTGCTTCCTTCCACAGAGCGCCCGCAGGCGCCCTGACCTACTTTCCATTGCCTCTAGTGCTTCATACCACAGAGCGCCCGCAGGCGCCATGACCTACTTTCCATTACCTCTAGTGTTTCATACCACAGAGCGCCCTGACCTACTTCCCATTACCTCTAGTGCTTCATACCACAGAGCGCCCTGACCTACTTCCCATTACCTCTAGTGCTTCATACCACAGAGCGCCCGCGGCGCCCTGACCTACTTCCCATTACCTCTAGTGCTTCATACCACAGAGCGCCCTGACCTACTTCCCATTACCTCTAGTGCTTCATACCACAGAGCGCCCGCGGGCGCCCTGACCTACTTCCCATTACCTCTAGTGCTTCATACCACAGAGCGCCCGCGGGCGCCCTGACCTACTTCCCATTACCTCTAGTGCTTCATACCACAGAGCGCCCGCGGCGCCCTGACCTACTTCCCATTACCTCTAGTGCTTCATACCACAGAGCGCCCGCGGCGCCCTGACCTACTTCCCATTACCTCTAGTGTTTCATACCACAGAGCGCCCGCGGGCGCCCTGACCTACTTCCCATTACCTCTAGTGCTTCATACCACAGAGCGCCCGCGGGCGCCCTGACCTACTTCCCATTACCTCTAGTGCTTCATACCACAGAGCGCCCGCAGGCGCCCTGGCCTACTTCCCATTACCTCTAGTGCTTCATACCACAGAGCGCCCGCGGCGCCCTGACCTACTTTCCATTACCTCTAGTGCTTCATACCACAGAGCGCCCGCAGGCGCCATGACCTACTTTCCATTACCTCTAGTGCTTCATACCACAGAGCGCCCTGATCTACTTTCCATTACCTCTTGTGCCCCTGACTTGGTGTAGAACCTGGTTCCTGCCGATGGTGGTATCTGTGCAGAGGGATGTACAGGTGGCGCACCTAGCCTTTCCACAGGGTTGTACAGAGTTGATTCCCATCTGTCCCGGTGAAGTGAACCTGCTGCGGACCAACATGTTCTTAAGGTTGGGAGGCTGCCTGAACGCCAGCACTAGGGGTAGAGGAAGAGCCTGAGACAGCCGCTCGTCCTCGTCCAAGAGATGCTGAAGTCTTCTGAGCCCCCGTCGAAGACCTTCTGCGCCTGGGAAGTAGGTGGTTACCAGTGGGACACGACCGGCTTCGGTTTGTTCGTCACGCCGGGTGAAGAGATCTTCCCTTCTCTGCCTGGTAGCCCGTCTGAACTGTCTCCTGACGGCTACGCTCTGGTACCCACTGTGCCCAAGAGCGGTTTCAAGCTCCCGTAAGTGGCCTTCCCTGTCGTTAGCGTCAGAGCAAATGCGGTGGATCCGTAGAGCCTGGCTGAAAGGGATCGCATCCTTCACGTGTCTAGGGTGAGAGCTGGTTGAGTGGAGCATCTGCAAGTTGTCAGTAGGCTTTCGGTGAAGGGAGGTAGTCAGCTGTCCATCACGGATGTGGACCCGTGTGTCCAAGAATGTGACCGAGTCCGAGGAGAAGTCCATACTGAGGCGAATGGTGGGGTAGGCCTTGTTCATCTCTTCATGGAGTCTGTTAAGGGTTTCCTCTTCATGGCTCCAGATCAAGAAGATGTCATCAATATACCTGTTGTACAGATCTGGTAGTAGAGTTCTCCCTGCAAAAAAGTCCTCTTCAAGTTTGTCCATGAAGAGGTTCGCGTACTGGGGCGCGAACCTGGTGCCCATGGCAGTGCCCTGTATCTGCAAGTACAACTTGTCATCGAAGACAAAGACGTTATGCTCCAAGATGAAGCGAATCAGGGAAGTAATGGTCCCAGGAGAGGGATATTTGTTCCTTTTAAGGGCGGATTTGGTGGCTGCGATGCCTCCATCATGGGGGATACTTGTGTAGAGCGAGGCCACGTCCATGGTCGCAAGTAGTGCGTTCTGGGGGACCCGTCCGTGAGCAGACAATTTGCTAAGGAAGTCCGTGGTGTCCCTGCAGTAGCTTGGCATCCTCTGTACAAGTGGTTTGAGGATTCCTTCCACGTACCCCGACACCCCTTCACAGAGTGTCCCCTTCCCTGATACAATAGGGCGGCCGGGGATGTTCTTCTTGTGTATTTTAGGCAGTGAGTACAGCACGCCGAGGTTCGGGCACTTGGGGGTGAGATCCGATATCTCGGACTGGTGGTCGGTCGGGAAAGTCTTCACCAGATCACGGAGTTCACGGACGTGTTCCGGAGTGGGGTCTTCCTGCAGTGGTTTGTAGATGTCCGCATCTACCAGGTTCTACACCAAGTCAGGGGCACCTACTCCTGCGGCTCCAGTGATGTTGTCTACCTCATTCGGTGCCACAGGGAGTGCCCTGATGCGTGGTATGTCGGAGAGACAGGACAGACACTGCGCCAGCGCATGAATGGACACAGGGCGACCATCAGGAGCCAGTCACCTCTACCAGTGGCGGAGCACTTTAGTTTGCCGGGCCACTCAGCAGGAGATATGATGGTTAGCGTGCTAGCGGGTGGATTGCACGACACTCGACGACGCAGGGTCGCTGAACAGAAGTTCATCACACTGTTCAGCATGCACCACGCCGGACTCAACAGAGATCTCGGGTTCATGGCGCACTACAAGTGAATTTCTCACGACTTGCACGTGCGTCGCATGAGATCTCTGGGTCTTGGCGTACCATCCCCTATTTAAGCCGTCCCCTCCAGCCTCTCACACACTTGGCCTGATGAAGGAAGATTTCCGAAAGCTTGCCAAGAGAGTCCTTCACGACGTATTCCTGCCAGCAGGGATGGAGCCCTGCCAGTGCCACAGAGACGGGGCCGCCATGTCCTTGTGACTCGGCGGTCTATATCCCTGGGCGGGAGGCTCTACCCCCCTTGGTCTACGTCCGCTTACGAACGGCCCTTTTCAGGGCCATCTGTACTCACGAAAGAATACTTTGTCGGTTGCTGTCCACGGTTCTTTATTTTTCAAACAGTGACAATTTAGTTTGAGATTGCAGCTGTCTCTTAAATCTGGGGGTGGAGTCAACCAGTCACCACGGCATGTCACGCCATGAGTGGTTCCTCCCCTCAGCATTGAAGTTCATGAAAAACAATGAAGACCGTCGCCCCTTCACTTCAGACTGACCACGCAAGCAGAGCACAAGGCTCGCCCCAGAGTCTCTGCTGAGACAGAGTATTCCCTCCAACTCGTCTCAGAGGTGCCTGACCATCAACGCTGTTGTCGTAAACCCTTTTGCTACGAACGGAGACGAGTCCCCATCAACGCTGTCCACCAACGCTGCTATCGCCGCTACCCCTCCACGCTGCTATCTTCACCCCCATCTGCTGCACCTAGAGACAAGTTCCCACCAACGCTGCTGTCACCGCAATACCTTCAGCAGTAATTGTGAACCTACCTTCCCCTGGAAAATTCTGGAATTGAAAGTTAGTAAACTCGTGTTATATGAACGTTGTTTCATCGACGAACATTTGGAGAGCGCTTCCAACAGACTCACGAGATATGTCACCCAAGTGGAACTGAAGATAAGCTTTGCCATTCATTAATTAGGGCTGGCCTAGTACTAACTACTCTTCTTGTGCATGCTTGATTTTTACATGAATATATTATAGTTTGTCATTATTTGATTAAATCATTATTAATTGATTTCTCATGACCTTTTCTTCTGGCTTTGAGAGAAAGAGACAGCACGAATGAAAGCAGTGACTGTTATGTGTGAAAGTCAGGCCTCATCCAACAAGTGATAAATTACCATACCCCTAGACTCAGAGGCCGACTTGTAACAGGCATGACCAAGGCTGTCCCAGCTGGAGTGCAGCATGCATGGCGCCGATGAAGTGCAGGTGGCGGCGGATTTTACCTGCCTGGTAGGACCTGGTGAGGCAGGCTTGCAGGCTTCCTGTCCTGCACAACTGGATCACTGATGAAAGACGCGTGGACAACATGCACTAGGTCTGGAATGTGTCACTTGTCTGCCCAACTGTCCTCGTGTTCTGGTCTGGAATGTGTCACGTGTCTGCCCAACTGTTCTCGTGTCCTGGCCTGGAATGTGTCACGTGTCTGCCCAACTGTCCTCGTGTTCTGGTCTGGAATGTGTCACGTGTCTAGTCAACTGTCCTCGTGTTCTTGTGTGGAATGTGTCACGTGTCTGCCCAACTGTTCTCGTGTTCTGGTGTGGAATGTGTCACGTGTCTGCCCGACTGTCCTCATGTTCTGGTCTCCGTTCCACAGGGCTGACTCTCAGCGTGCCTTGGCAGACACTGGGCGTTATGAGGTGATTCAGCATTAGGGAAGAGTTTGTTGGGATGAAACTAATTCGAACTGATTGATTTGACAAACTGAATTTAGAAAAGCTTGCATTTTATGAACAAATGATTTACATGCTGCTCAGAAATGAGCGCTCTCGGCGAGCGCCTGCTTGGACAGGTCTAGGAGAAAAGTTTTGGGCCTGCGTGGACAGGTTCATATAAGAGAAAAAAGTTGGGCTTCACGAGCGCTCGCCGTGAGCGCACTTCTCTGAACACGTTATAAACACCTTTCGGAACGAAACGTGCCTCTGGTCCAGCAAATTATGCTTTCGGATTGCTTCTGCGCAGCCTAACGCAGGAAACGCTTGCAGAGGGATCAATGGAAGGGGCAACCGAGGCATTCAAAATGCAATTGTTGTGAATGTTCTAGATCGTTCGAGAAGATTGCAGCGCAATCGAGCTGTTCTGTGTTTATCAGCCGCTCCGCTAATTCGGTCACGTGGTTGAGTCGGGCTAAAATAATTTGTCTTGTTGTGTCACGTGACGTCAGTCGATTTGCAGCTCGAGCGTGAGCGAATATTCAACTAGCTTCCCGAAAGCTGTGGAACCTGTGTTTAGGTATATAAAGCGCGACAAAGCGAGAGAGAGACAGACACAAGCAGCGGATGCGACAGAGTTAAGGTGAGAGCTTAACTAGAGGATAAACGAGTCCTTCTTTGCAAGGAGTGAGTCCTCTGCGGCACTGCGCGTAGAGTGATCGAAGTTGCTACGTCGATATTGTTTACTATCACCGGTGTGTATCGACCAGTGCATGAATAAAGTTTATCAAAAACGACCACCAGCATTTGTACCTTCGACTTCCCGGCGCAAGCTAGGAGAACCCCCGTACAACAGGATATTGCAAGAGAAGAGTGCAACACAATGTTGTCCGTCATGATTTTCCCCTGGGAAATGAAAAGAGTGACGCCTTCTCTTTAACCTCTAACACATGTGATTTACAAAATCCTTTAGTGAAGAAGAAATGCCCAGTATTCCATTCCAAATGGCTCTGGCGAAAGCTGGGAACATAGATCCACAAAGACAATCTCTTTGAAAACAAATCGCCATCGAGGGTTTAGTGGCCTGGATAGATCGAAGTATATCGATCACTGCAGAGCCTTGGCATAGGAAAATGGTTCTGTCGAGGGATAAAAGACTCCTGCAGGTCTTCAGAAGAGTCAGACCTTAAACACAAAAATCCACGATTCTGTGTTCAACTTGATTCATTTCCTTTTCCCTGTGTTGTCTTTTAATGCTTTTCTATCCAATAGCGGTTCTGTCTCTCCAATGGCTCCCTGCTTTCCTCCTCCTCCTCCTCCCACCCCCCACCCGCAGCCCCCACCCCCTCGTCTACGTCCTCCTCGTCTTGTCCTCATCTTTGTCCTCTTCCTCGCCTTGTCCTCATTTTCGTCCTCTTCCTCGTCGTTTCCTCATCTTCGTCCTTTTCCTCGTCGTGTCCTCATCTTCGTCCTCTTTCTCGTCTTGACTTCATCTTCGTCCTCTTCCTCGTCTCTTCCTCATCTTCGTCTCTTCTACGACACCCTCCTCCTCCTGCTCCTCCTACTCAACCAGCACCACTACCACCACCACGTTCATCGTAATTACTGTCCAAAGATTTGTCATGTTATGCGCGCAGGTCGATGTAGACATATGTCATTATCAAGCAACATAATAAATTCTTATACACCGACTGAATAGAACCATACACAAAGTGTAAATACACGACGAGTATAAACACATATAAAAGAACATAAACACACACAGCACTGTGGAATTACACTGTGGAATGCAGATAACGAAAAGTAAAATCATATTTGGTAGAAGTCATGGCAGGCGCGCTAAGATAGAGCGTCAACAGCAAGCTGCAACCCCCAAAGCTGCCCCATGCACAAAGCCACGACGTCCCACCAGCAACGTCACAGTCCCAGGGCTCCACGACTCTGCCGCTCCAGAGGAGGACTGCAGGGCAGTTCCAGAGTTCACCGAAAAGAGCACTGACCCGTCATTCTAGCACCCAAGAGCCTGGGTAACCGCTGCCAGGCAATGGGATGTGTAACAGTCAATAAACTCACTCTACAACAAGTCACTTCCTGCCACTATATGTCTTCTTTCACCCTAATGCCTCCTCACCTCCGCGGGCGATCAAGTTTTGGCGTTTAATTATGTGTGAGGACAGGCGCAGTGCCGTGGTTCAATCCATGGGGACAAGAGAAATCTATATTTTCTCTTGCTATTTTCCAGTCGGCGGCTACCCTGTTTCGTTACTATGTGTTGTAACCCTGTGCGCTCGTGAATTAGTACGAATGTATAAGGTGAACATCTATGATGCACCATCCGCTCTGTGTGACTGTGAGAGTGTTGGTTCAGCGTCTGTGACGTGCCTAAAAGAAAAAATTCGTCCTAAAAGGAGTTTCCTCAACCTTCCATCATGTTTATGATATTGTGTTTACCCTGACAAACACTCTGCTCTACATTTAACTTGACAAAAACTAGACACTGCATTTGATTTGACAAATGCATGTACTTGACAAGCACTCGACACTGTTTTTAACTTGACAAGCATTAGAAACTCTATTTGACTTGACAACCATGCACTTGACACCGTATTTGACTAGCACTCGACACTGCATTTAATTTCACAAGCCTTTGGCACTGTATTTGACTTAACCAACACTCGACAATGTATTTGACAAGACAAGCACATGACACTGTATTTGACTTGACAAGCACTAGACATTGTACTTGACTTGACAAGCCCCAGAAACTGTACTTGACTTGACAAGCACTAGACACTGTACTTGACTTGACAAGCACTACATACTAAACTTGACAAGCAGCAGACACTGCACTCGACTTGACAAGCACTTGATACTGTACTTGACTTCACAAGCACCAGAAACTGTACTTGACTTCACAAGCACTAGACACTGAATATACTTGACGACCACTCGACACTGTACTTGACCTGACGAGCACCAGACACTGTACTTGACTTGACAAGCACCAGACTATATACTTAACTTGTCGAGCACTGGACACTGTACTTGACGAACACCAAACACTGTTTTTGACTTCACAAGCACCAGACATTGTACTTGACTTGTCAACCACCAGACATCGAACTTGACTTGTCGAGCACCAGAAACTGTACTTAACTTGACGACCACTCGTCACTGTATTTGACTTGAACAGCACTATGCACTATACTTGACTTGACAAGCACTAGACACTGTACTTGACTTGACCAGCACCAGACACTGTACGTGACGAGCACTCGACACTGTGCTTGAATTGGCAAGCACCATACACTGTACTTGACTTGACAAGTACCAGACACTGTACTTGACTTGACAAGCACCAGACACTGTACTTGACTTGACAAGCACTCAACACTGTACTTGACTTTGCAAGCACTCGACACCGTACTTGACTTGACAACCACTTGACACTGAACTGGACCAGCACTATACACTGTACTTGACTTGACAAGCACTCGACAATAAACTTGAACAGCATCAGACCCGGTACTTGACGAGCACCAAACACTGTACTTGAACAGCATCAGACCCTGTACGTGACGAGCACCAGACACTGTACTTGACTTGACGAGCACCAGACACTGTATTTGACTAGACAAGCACTTGACACTATACTTGAACAGTACCAGACCCTGTACGTGACGAGCACCAGACACTGTCTTGACTTGACGAGCACCAGAAACTGTACTTGACTTGACGAGCACCACACATTGTCCTTGAACAGCACCAGACCTTGTACGTGACGAGCACCAGACACTGTACTTGATTTGACGAGCACTTGACACAGTACTTGAACAGTACCAGACCCTGTACGTGACGAGCACCAGACACTGTACTTGAACAGTTCAAGACCCTATACGTGACGAGCACCAGACACTGTACTTGAACAGCACCAGACACTGTACGTGACGAGCACCAGACACTGTACTTGACTTGATCCACCAAACACTGTACTTGACTTGACGAGCACCAAACACTATACTTGACTTGACGAGCACCAGACACTGTACTTGACTTGACGAGCACCAGACACTGTACTTGACTTGACGAGCATCAGACACTGTACTTGACTTTGCAAGCACTCGACACTGTACTTGAACAGCACCAGACACTGTACGTGACGAGCACCAGACACTGTACTTTACTTGACAACTACTTGACACTGAACATGACGAGCACCAAACACTGTACTTGACTTGACAAGCACTCGACAATGTACTGGAACAGCACCAGACCATGTACGTGAAGAGCACCAAACACTGTACTTAAACAGCATCAGACCCTGTACTTGACGAGCACCAAACACTGTATTTGAACAGCATCAGATCCTCTACGTGACGAGCACCAGACACTGTACTTGAACAGCACCAGACCCTGTACGTGACGAGCACCAGACACTGTACTTGAACAGCACCAGACCCTGTACGTGACGAGCACCAGACACTGTACTTGACTTGAGCACAAAACACTGTACTTGACAAGCTCTGGAGCGGATCAAAACTGCTTATGCAGTCGTCATGCAGGTGTTGCAGTCCCAATCGCAAATGGAGTCTCGCAACTAAAGGACGTGCTAGTTGACCATCTATAATAAGAGTACTGTGCTGTTTAGAAGAGAGAGAGAGAGAGAGAGAGAGAGAGAGAGAGAGAGAGAGAGAGAGAGAGAGAGAGAGAGAGAGAGAGAGAGAGAGAGAGAGAGGCGGAGAGAGAGAGACGGACAGACAGATAGACAGACAGACAGACACACACACACACACACACACACACACACACACACACACACACACAGACAAACACACAGACAGACAGACAGACAGACAGTCAGACAGACACACAGATACACAGACAGACAGACAGACAGACAGACAGACAGACAGACAGACAGACAGACAGACAGACAGATAGGCAGACACACAAACAGACACACAGACAGACAGACTAACAGACAGACACACAGACACGCAGACACACAGACAGACACACAGACAGACACACAGACAGACACACAGACAGACACACAGACAGACACACAGACACAGACACACAGACAGACAGACAGACAGACAGACAGACAGACAGACAGACAGACAGACAGACAGACAGACAGACAGACAGACAGACAGACAGACAGACAGACAGACAGACAGACAGACAGACAGACAGACAGACAGACAGACAGACACGCAGACACACAGACAGACACACATACACACAGACACACATACACACAGACAGACACACATACACACATACACACAGGCAGATAGACAGAAAGGCAGACTGACACACAGACAGACAGACAGACAGACAGACAGACAGACAGACAGACAGACAGACAGACAGACAGGCAGGCAGTCAGGCAGGCAGACAGACAGGCAGACAGAGAGACAGAGACAGAAACAGAGAGAGACAAAAACAGCGAGAGTGAGAGAGAAAGAGAGAGAGATAAAGAGAGAGAGAGATAGAGAGAGATGAGAGAGAGAGAGAGAGAGAGAGAGAGAGAGAGAGAGAGAGAGAGAGAGAGAGAGAGAGAGAGAGAGCGAAATGAAGGGAGGGAGGGGGGGGGGGGGGGGGGGGGGGGGAATAGCAATGCGACAGGTGTGGCTGTACCAGGATGCCTGATAGCACTGTCCTGTCACAAACAGGCTATACTCCTCTAGAGCTGTGACCTTTATCTCAGTCGTGTACGTGTAGGCAAAGAAACTACAATGGGAAGAAGGATAACTTCCTCATTGGGCATGCTTAGAAATGAGAATGGCTAAATATGAGTTATTCCCCTTTGCTGCATGCTGACCAGGCCGTCTCCTGCTTTGTTATGACTAGTACAGTCGATCTTTCTCATGTTGTGACTTGCTTTATTTTCACATTTTCGGTATTTAAAACAGCAAACACACACACACACACACACACACACACACACACACACACATACACTGAAGAAGTTTCCATTCTGATTCGGTTATTTTATTTGGTGCTATATGTTTGCTTCACATTGTTTCTTTTTTACATTGCTTGAGGTATCCCAATTCGCTAAACACATCCATAATGCATGCATGGCTCATTCGAAAGAGGGCAACAGAACAACTGATGCCCAATAGCAATAAATACTGCACAACTGAACAATAAATAGCAATAAATGATGACAGTGCCAAGTTTTTAAGTACAAAGTGAAATCATGTGACTGGACAAAGGCACAATTACAAAATACAAATAAATAAAATCGAGGCCCATTTTAAATTAAGTTCTCAGCTCATGGGGGAAGCATAAGGTGACCCTAGAAACCGAAATTAGGAGATCTCCCGCCCCTAGGGCAGACTAAAAAAAAAGGGGGGGGGGGGCGGCTAATTTGTGAAATAGTATAAAAGGAATCAAAAACTGTATACATGTATTTAGTTAATACCCCAAAAATTGTATAGTATATACGATGTCAGACCCTAAAGAAAGTTAGTTAGTCATTGCTTAGACAAAACAAAACAAAATAGTCTGTTTACGGTATCCCGACCAACCCTATTTTGTCCCCGCCGATCCTAGACTTTTTTTTCTGGCATTTGGAGAAAAAGAAAAAGAAAAAAAAATCAATTTTGTTCCTGTTTTTTCGCAAAATAAGTTAAAAAGATGGTTGGCCTCAAAGTGCTCAGTACAAAGCTTGAGGCCTTGAACATCAGCTGGCTGCAGCTTTTCAAAATCCTCTCGCCTTGTGAATTGCATCCATATTCTGCACCTAGTTTGACAATAAAAACAACTGTGTTATTGTTAAACTAAGCAAAAAGGAAAGACAAAAAAAGCTAAATCAGATCTTCAGTCTGCAAGAAGAAAGAAAAAAATTATATATAAATCACAATGGTCACTGAGAGAGAGGATTTAGGGCCAACAATAGAGTTCCGACTTGTCTTCGAAACCGAAAAATTCTAGCTTGCCCAAGAAACACCCCCAGCCCAAAATCGCTTACGGATACACCAGTACAAACAGGAGAAGATAAAAACATGCTTTGCAAAATTGTGTTATTTCATTGTGTACGTACGTAATTGTGATCACAATCATTGACAATCTGATCACACGGGCATGATTATGATTGAAAGGAATCGCCTTGTCAGCTTGTGAAATGGCATCCATTCTAAATCTAACGCTCTGCCTAAACGCAAAACGGATGAGTGATGTACCTTTGTACTGTAGTTTTCCCGTAAGCAAGGTTTGATAAAGGATTCAGCAAATATGCCCACGGGTAGTTTGTCATCAAGTGTAAACTGTTGTTTTGTACTGACTGCTGACTCACACTCACAGTCGTAAGTACTCGCTGACGCTGTAGATCTAGTCTACTGAGTTAGTTGACTCGAGCCATTGCATTCTCATTCTGAAGAAGGTAAACCTGATGAAATAATCACTGCACAACCCACCTTTTTTCTTCTTTAGGGAACTTGTGGAAAGTTTTCCCGAAGCAGCTCTGTTTGTAACGGGCGTTCTTGCAACCAAGAGCCGAGCAAAAATCACCACCGCCTCGCACGCGATCGGCCATTTTGTTTTCGCCGCCAGCATGTGACTAGGGACGACGTACACCCACAAACATCTCTTTTCGCATTTTCTTTCTTCGCCAAGATTCCACGAGCTTCTCTATGCTGTGACCTTTATCTCAGTCGTGTACGTGTAGGCTATACATTCAGCTGGGGCTAAAGGCCACACAAAAACGTAAATTTCCTACTGGCACTTCCACCCTCTCCTACTGTTTGTATGTGGTAAGTGTGCTGTGCAGTCCTGCTCCAATGTGGCAAGGTAATGAAGGCTCAATGTGCATAGAACAGTATGTGTGTGCTTGTGTGTATGGGTGTGCGTGCGTGCGTGTATGGTGTGTGGATGTGTGCGTGCGTGTTCATGTTAGCGCATGCTTGTGTGTTTTTCTGTGCGTGCGTGAGCGCTTGCAAGCGTGTATGCCTGAGAGTTGCGTTACTTGTACCTGCAATGTATGTGTGTAGGCAATGAGCGGTCTGTCCATATGTGTAATGACTTGAGTGGTGATGCCTGTGTTTTAGCTTAGACGTACTTGGATACATGTACAAGGGCGTGTGAGCAACTTCTGAAACAAGACAACAAGAGTTGTTTCCCTTGGAATAGGATCCGTGACGATCCACACAGTGCTGAGGTATTTACAGGAGCTCCCCTTCCATTTCAACTTGTTTATGATATGATTACTAGGTCTCGGAAGCCCCCCCCCCCCCCCCCCCCCAACGCCCCCCCCCCCCCCCCCCAAGGGCTCTCCCCACATGTATGAGTGCAAAGGTCAGCCCCGCAGCCTCTATTTGTTTGTTGAAAGTCTGTTTTTCGACATGCGGAGATATGTGAGCATTGCTTTGGGGTTAAAAAATGTGCCGTGCTTCTATCCCTGAGACGGAAAAATATGGGTTTATCTAAAATAATATGTCGACAATGACATACTTGCTGCAACTCTGTGCGGGTATTTCTGTCTGTGCGTGAATGAGTATATTTGGTGAACATCTATGATGTTCCTACCCTTCTGTGTGACTGATTTAGCACTGGTTCATTCTCTACGAAGTGTCAAATTAAAATTAAAAATATTTCCAGAAACTTCCCTAATTCTCTTCTAACTTGTCGACAAGATGACTGGAGATCTGATAAGAGCGGTGTGTCTGGATCTTGTGTGTCCTGTCCTGTTTTCTCTGTGATGTGACCTTGTGTGTCCTGTCCTGCTTTCTCTGTGATGTGACCTTGTGTGTCCTGTCCTGTTTTCTCTGTGATGTGACCTTGTGTGTCCTGTCCTGTTTCTAGCTATGTGATGGGACCTTGTGTGTCCTGTCCTGTTTCTAGCTGTGTGATGGGACCTTTTGTGTCCTGTCCTGTTTCTAGCTGTGTGATGGGACCTTGTGTGTCCTGTCCTGTTTCTAGCTGTGTAATGGGACCTTGTGTGTCCTGTCCTGTTTCTAGCTGTGCGCTGTGACCGTGTGTGTCCTGTTCTGTTTCTAGCTGTGTGATGGGACCGTGTGTGCCCTGTCCTGTTTCTATTTGTGTGATTGGACCTTGTGTGTTCTGTCCTGTTTTCTGTGTGATTGAACCTTGTGTGTTCTGTCCTGTTTCCTGTGTGATGTCACCTAGTGTGTCCTGTCCTGTTTCTAGCTATGTGATGGGACCGTGTGTGTCCTGTCCTGTTTCTAGCTGTGTGATGGGACCTTGTGTGTCCTGTCCTGTTTCTAGCTATGTGATGGGAC
>JAWQFJ010016272.1:0-2500 GCA_034096865.1 Theodoxus fluviatilis | reverse complement strand
GACACCTATTATCATAGAAATTTGGATATCTCGAATGTTTGGGCCAAGGTCAGGAATTGACCCAGCGACATCAACGCGGGATCGCAGGGGCTGTGAGGGCGACGGGACCTCTCGGCTCTTCAGGGAGAGACAAACTACTCGGTTTTAAATGAGCTAATTTCAAGAGCATGAACCACTTCAGGCTTTTGTTCCGTCTATCTCAGCAATGAGCCACAAGGGAGAGTTGGAATAATAAACATCATAGCAATCGCTGTTGGTACCGTAAAATGAGATGATACACAGGCGGACATAACTCCCGATATATTTTTGTTTCGAAAGTCTGCTTCGCAATGTATTGGTTTCGCGTCGGGGCATACCTCCGAAGCAAAACGTGCTTCGATGCAACAAGCAAAGCAGTGCTTGTTTTCGCTTCTCGTCTGGCTTGGCCCGTGGACCATTAAGTAAAAAACATAGGTGTGTAGTGTTACAGGGGTTTAAAGGTACTTCCATTTTAGCTTCAGCTTGTTCCCAATTAAACTGTGGTACCTTTTGCCAATCTAGTTTATGTCTCAACAGGCGTACTGTCAACACCATTGCATCATACAGTAGGCACTGGACGCTTTTGCAAAAGCCTGCAGAATCTTAGCATGACGTGATGACAAAGATATCTTTCAAGAGGACAAAAGTATGTGACCTATAATTTCTTCATGAATCGCACTGTTTTTCAGGGCTCTCTTGCGCCATGTGGGTATTTTAGCTTGTTTCTGTTTTTAAAAAAATTAATCACAACAGTGGTGGTCTGTTACCAGGGCAGTAACCCGCGTTCTCCCACTGCATGGACGGGTGCAGGCATGGACAGTGGACAATGGACAATGGACGGTGCAAGCATGGAAAATGCTCAGGTGTCGAGCATAGTGAAAACACGACTCATTCGGGAGAAAAAAAATGGGTGTGGGGACAAAGGTGAGAGATTTCAACCACAAATATTTATTCGGTCACGCATAATTACACACAAAATTATACCCCCAAAAAGAAAATGTAATATTCTACATTAAAGTTCGGGGAAGCCATTGAACGACATGGTGCGCAAAATGACTTTCTCACCATTAGCCTCCAGAACTTATTTGCGGGCCTTCTGTCCTGTTTGTTCATTCACGGTCAGAAATTTGACGCTATTTAATAGCAGAACTTATCTCTGCGTGCTGACTCCATCGCCCGGCGTCAATCGTCCATTGCAGGACAGGTGGCTAGGACATTCGAATCGGCCCGACCAGGTCACCAGCAGTAGGTGGAAGACTTGTCAAAGGTAATGACGTCACGACCACGTGACATAGACTGCACACTGTTTTTGGCATCTACCAGGCTTAGTCTGTTCTATGCGAAGACGTTCTTGTGTTCAGGCCATAACGTTGGGAACGTGCATGTGTGTGTGATTATTTTTGTGTGTGCGTGCGCGCGCGTGCGCGCGTTTGTGCGCATGTTTCGAGTGTGTGTGTGAGTGTGCGTTGTGGTGAGTGTTGGTGTGTGTGTGTGTGCGTGCGTAAGGTGTGTGTGCGTGAGGGGTGCGTGCGTTGGGTGTGAGTTGGGTCTGTGTGCGGCGTGCGGTGGCGCATATTACATGCGTTGTATGTGGCATGCCTCCTGGTGTATTGTATCCTCGGTGAGTGTGGCGTGTAGTGATTGTGGGTGCGCGCCGCACGGCGCGCGCGTTTTGTGCGCGGTGTGCTCAGTGCCTTGATGTATATTTGAATGCCACCAGTTTATGCGTAGTGTGCGTATGTGTCTGTATGCGTGAATGTGCCGGAGAGTAGTGAGTGAAGCGTATAAATGTGATCTGATGGTGTGTCTGTGCGTGTGGGTGATGATGGCGTGCGTGTGCTTAGCGCTTGCGCGCGGCGTGGTTTCGAGAGAATGTGTTCTTTTTTTTAAAAAAAACAAAAAAGAAAAACAAACAGGGGGTGTGTGTGTGTGTGTCGTGTGTGTGTGGTGTGTGCGTGTGAATCTAAACACGGCTTACTTTGTCTACACGGTGGAACACTGCGATATTTGGGGATCCCATTTCCAGTGTGGATTCTGATTGTGTGAAACCATGTAGCACTAGAGACTTGCAGAGACACACGATTGCACAGAACATAATGGGAATGGAAAACACAAGAAGACAGGGCCACGCCTTCCCGAAACCAATGACGCCGACGCCAGCCGCTCGGTGATTGTTGCAGTCCTATTGAAAACACACAACAACAACAACAACAACAAAACAACCAATTTCCCCCTAAAAGGAATACCTCACACAGCAATGTAGCGTTTCTGGTCTCCGGTACATTTGCATCCTCACCACCACAGCGACCCGGATGAGGAGCAAAGGACAGGGAACACTCAAGATCTGGAGAGGTGGGCAGCCCAACGCGTCGGTTTCCGTCTTGATCTTTGAAAGGATCAAAATTCACACTCCACATCCAGGACTTACGCACCATCTTTCTCCCACTCTCTCATTCTTCTCCTCTTTCTATTTCCAATGTCA
>JAWQFJ010016270.1:12500-25060 GCA_034096865.1 Theodoxus fluviatilis | reverse complement strand
AGTAGGTCAGGCCCCCGGGCGCCCTGCAGCACCCAGCAATAGAGGTAATGGGAAGTAGGTCAGAGCGCCACAGGGCGCCCTGCAGCACCCAGCAATAGAGGTAATGGGAAGTAGGTCAGGGCGCCCGGGGCGCGCTGCCACACCAAGCATTGGAGGTAATGGGAAGTAGGTCAGGGCGCCCGGGGCGCTCTGCCACACCAAGCATTGGAGGTAATGGGAAGTAGGTCAGGGCGCCCGGGGCGCTCTGCCACACCAAGCATTGGAGGTAATGGGAAGTAGGTCAGGGCGCCCCGGGGTACTCTGCCACATTAAGCACTAGAGGTAATGGGAAGGAGGTCAGAGCGCCCTGGTGCGCTATGCAACATTAAGCACTAGAGGTAATGGGAAGTAGGTCAGGGCGCCCTGGGGCGTTCTGCCACATTAAGCATTAGAGGTAATGGGAAGTAGGTCAGGGCGCCCCGGGGTACTCTGCCACATTAAGCATTAGAGGTAATGGGAAGTAGGTCAGGGCGCCCTGGGGTACTCTGCCACATTAAGCAATAGAGGTAATGGGAAGTAGGTCAGGGCGCCCTGGGGTACTCTGCCACATTAAGCATTAGAGGTAATGGGAAGTAGGTCAGGGCGCCCTGGGGCGTTCTGCCACATTAAGCATTAGAGGTAATGGAAAGTAGGTCAGGGCGCCCTGGGGCACTCTGCAACATGAAGCAATAGAGGTAATGGGAAATAGGTCAGGACGCCCGGGGTACTCTGCGACATGAAGCAATAGAGGTAATGGGAAGTAGGTCGGGGCGCCCTGCAGCACCCAGCAATAGAGGTAATGGGAAGTAGGTCAGAGCGCCCGGGGCGCTCTGCCACATTAAGCACTAGAGGTAATGGGAAGGAGGTCAGAGCGCCCGGGACGCTCTGCCACACGAAGCATTGGAGGTAATGGGAAGTAGGTCAGGGCGCCCGGGGTACTCTGCGACATGAAGCAATAGAGGTAATGGGAAGTAGGTCGGGGCGCCCGGGGTACTCTGCGACATTAAGCACTAGAGGTAATGGGAAGGAGGTCAGAGCGCCTCTGTGGTATGAAGCACTAGAGGTAATGGGAAGTAGGTCAGGACGCCCGGGGTACTCGTGCGTCATGAAGCACTAGAGGTAATGGGAAGTAGGTCAGGGCGCTCTGGGGTATGAAAGCACTAGAGGTAATGGGAAGTAGGTCAGGGCGCTCTGTGGTATGAAAGCACTAGAGGTAATGGGAAGTAGGTCAGGGCGCCGCGGGCGCTCTGTGGTATGAAGCACTAGAGGTAATGGGAAGTAGGTCAGGGCGCCGCGGGCGCTCTGTGGTATGAAGCACTAGAGGTAATGGGAAGTAGGTCAGGGCGCCCGCGGGCGCTCTGTGGTATGAAGCACTAGAGGTAATGGGAAGTAGGTCAGGGCGCCCGCGGGCGCTCTGTGGTATGAAGCACTAGAGGTAATGGGAATTAGGTCAGGGAGCTCTCTGGTATGAAGCACTAGAGGTAATGGGAAGTAGGTCAGGGCGCTCTGTGGTATGAAGCACTAGAGGTAATGGGAAGTAGGTCAGGGCGCTCTGTGGTATGAAGCACTAGAGGTAATGGGAAGTAGGTCAGGGCGCTCTGTGGTATGAAGCACTAGAGGTAATGGGAAGTAGGTCAGGGCGCCCGCGGGCGCTCTGTGATATGAAGCACTAGAGGCAATTCGAAGTAGGTCAGGGCGCCCACGGGCGCTCTGTGGCATAAAGCAATACAGGTAATTGGAAGTAGGTCTGAGCGCTGGTGGGCGCTCTGTGGCATTAAGCACTAGAGGTAATGGAAAGTAGATCAGGGCTCCCGCGAGCGCTTGCCTTACACAACGTCCTGCAGGACTCGGACTCACAGCTAGGAAACAGATCGGCCATTGTTCCTAGCCAGAACATGAAGAAAGACGAATGACTGCCTCTACCAATGCAAACGTTCTGCTATCAATACGAAGTTTTAAGGAGAACAAGGTGTCTAGTGCGAAACTGAGGGGAAATCTCGCGCGGAAAAACATAAAGATAGATTAATGTATTCCCCAATATATGCAAAATAGTATGCCGATAACAAGTTTGAGGCGAAAAATTGTGGATAGTGCGAAGCACGCAATTTCACACACTCACTCACACACACACACACACACACACACACACACACACACACACACACACACACACACACACACACACACACACACACAAACACACACACACTCACACACTCTCACACACACACACATACACACACACACACACACAAACGTTAACACACGCATACACACGCACACTCACACACACACACACATACATACATGCGCGCGCACACACACACATACGCATACGCATGCACACACACAATTACACAAACATACACACACATGCACGCACGCACGCACACGCTCTCACACACATTCACAAAACATACACACACTTAGTTACAACCATACACACCAACATTCACACAATCACACACACACTCACACACACACATGCACACACGCACGCACACACACACACACACACACACACACACACACACACACACACACACACACATGCACACACGCATGCACACAGCCTTTATTTTGACTTCTTACTCTTGGTCCATTGACCACATTGCCGTTTTCAACGACAGGGTTCAATGGGTATGCTGTGTGGGCGTACTTCCTGCCACTCTGTTTTTCCTGTCAGTCACATCCCTGCACTGCAGGGTGTAGAGCTTGGTGTGAGGAAACACTGCACTGCAGGGTATAGAACTTGGTGTGAGGAAACACTGCACTGCAGGGTATAGAGCTTGGTGTGAGGAAACCCTGGACTGCAGGGTGTAGAGCTTGGTGTGAGGAAACACTGCACTGCAGGGTATAGAGCTTGGTGTGTCAGTCACATCCCTGCACTGCAGGGTATAGAGCTTGGTGTGAGGAAACCCTGGACTGCAGGGTGTAGAGCTTGGTGTGAGGAAACACTGGATTGCAGGGTGTAGAGCTTGGTGTGAGGAAACCCTGGACTGCAGGGTGTAGAGCTTGGTGAGAGGAAACACTGGATTGCAGGGTGTAGAGCTTGGTGAGAGGAAACACTGGACTGCAGGTTGTAGAGCTTGATGTGAGGAAATACTGGACTGCACGATTTTCTCTGGTTGTGAAAAGATGACACAGTCTCCCGGAGGTAGAGGAATCCATTTACTTTCACAGAAGCACGCAGCCTCAACACGCGTATTATCAGACAGATGATCGTTGAAGTGAACAAATGTCTACCAAGCAGTTTCTGAGTATATGACAAGTTTTCGTGTATTTTTAAATGATAAAATCTTGTAGTTGCTTTTTGCTGTCGATTCAAATATGGATAACTCTCAAATGAATCTGCAAAGAATGCAAACAATGGAACTTCATAGTCTCACACACTGATAAAGAATAACGGTTTTTGTCGACAGGTCAATTAAGTTGTCGAAGACTTAGAATTTGTTGCAGACATAATGCTGAAAAGATAAACATTCTGACAGGAATTAGTCTGTGTGTGATAAAGCGAGGTGTTTTCACGAGAAATTGACGCTATTTATCACCAAGTTCCTATCGATTGACTGACGAACATAATCCCTGATGACGTCAGGGGCCTGAGAGACTTGGTTGCGAGTTGCTTTGAAATGTCAGAGAGGTGAAGACGGATCTCCTTCCAAGTCTCGCTGCTGAGGTGGCCTGGCCAAAAACTGTTGGTGTCAAGTACAAAAAACCAAAAGTGGTGCCCTTTGAGGGCTTGAAGTGAGCCCTCTAGGTCGAGAACTACGCAACACGGGAGGAAAATCGCACTTCAAAGTGAACCAGAGTCCAGACTGCGTGGAAACCCCATTCCTCACTCCAATGGCCGTTATTGCTCTCCTGCAAATCCAGGGTCTTATCGATACGTCAACTGACGCTCAAACTACATCGGCGCTCTTCCAAACAGGATTGCTCTGGCCTTATCGCACCAGTAGAGGGAAGGTAAAGGGCGCTGGGGGAGGGGGGGGGGGAGGGGTGGAAGGGGGGGTGGGGGTGGGCTGGTTAGAGAAGAGTTCGAAGAGTGGTGGGAGTGGGGTGGGGTAGGGGATGACGATAGGTAGGGAAGTGGAGTTCTGGAGGGTGAGAATAGGGTGGGAGTTGCGATGGCTGTGAACAGGAGGGACGAACAAAGTTGCAGAAGGAACTATATTGCAAAGACCAATGTTGCCAAGGAGAGTCAAAGACAAACATAGAAAGGGTGAAAGTGTAGGACGGGGTGAGTGGTGACAGGATAGACGTGGAGTCCACCAAAAGTAGAGGGAGAAAGGGGAGCTACCACTTTATCGACCGAAGTCTACGCCAAATGAACAGGAAGGTTTATGTAACGCTTGATTGACAAATGGGATTTACAGATAGCGTGGCCATTGGAGAGGGAAGGGCAGGTGGGACGAAGGGTGGGAGAGTAGATAGGGAGTGGAGTGGCTGCCAGTCGCACGGCAGACGTGGAGACAACAAGCCAACGCAACTCCGGTGACGCAGGAAGAGGGGACATCCTGGACGAAGGAAAAAACCCAGCAACTGTTCGTGCCCCGGACTGCAGCTTGACCTCCCCCCCTTTCGTCTACAGCCATCTGTGTCGCCACAGTCTGGGGAAGGAACGGGAAGGCGACTGTATGAAAACCATCAGCAGACAACCTGACGATGGCGAGCCCACGTTCAGAGAGCTTGTGTTCATTGACTTGATTTTGTGCAGAAACTTGGACTGAATTTGCGAGCATCGACAACCGAAAAAATTGCATGAAGAGGCTATCTTGATGTCCATAAGTTTGACTTGTGACTTGCAAGAAACTTGCGCAGGATTGAGTCTCGTTTTTCTGTTTCAGTGGGTCCGCGACAGAACAAAGCACGCAGGCAAACCTGCAAGTAGTGCTTCTATTGCATCTAGCACGTCAATGAATGCAGTGAGAAAGGAATGTTGAGGGACTAAGATGCATCTGATTCCATGGGGACAATGTGTGAGGGGTCATCTGTGAAAGAGCATGTGCTGGAATCCCTGGCGTTCAAGAGCACTTTTGCTTTGTGTAGACTCGTTCAGCGTGTGCCCCTGCAGACTTCCATCCGAGTTTTATTGCCATGTTTCCCTTGCATTCTTATCCGAATGTGGCGTCTCATTTGCCTGCTGTGAGATAAAAGTCCTCGGAACTCTGTCGTTGATTGAACGACTTGCGATTGCCTCTGTGAGATTGATGGAGAAATAGACCCTGTATCACACGTTCAAATATTCCAGTCTCAAGCTTGAAGAGACCTGAGTAGAGAACAGGCGTATCGAAAAAGTAGCACTCGATCTGTTATTTGACACATTTTAAAATTATTGTAGCAACCACAAATATTGTATTGAAACAAATACTGTTCAGAGAATCTTCCAACAACATACTTGTGTGTACTGCGCTATTTTAAGACGATGCTCTCTCAAACTTGAAGTTGTGATATATATATATATAACCCTGAGCAGCATTCACACTTACGTGTGGAAGATGTACACATGTTGAAGTTGTGATAGGCACAGTTGCGAAGATTTACAGAAGGTGGAAGAGTGGGCTGTTTGAAACAGCTGCCAGCAATGGACTACTAAGAAAGGAGACTTTCTAAACACTGAAATCAAATTTGCATGGAGGAAATTCAAGTAAGTCTCTCAAAATTTCTCACCGTGCACTAGCTGACCTCGCAAATTACCAATTGCACAAGTAGGCTTAGCTGTGCCCAGAAGAAACCAAGAAAACATAGCTCTATTTCACACGAACCTATAGTCGAACTTTCGAGCAAATTTGCAGGAGGAAGTGAGTCTAAAGGACCCGTGCCAGGGAGATAAGATGGCGGCGTGGCGCGACGTCGAGGGGAGGGCCATGAGGGACAGCCTCTCCAGACTCCGTGGGGACGCCTGCAGGGCCGCGGCAGGGGGAGGTAAGTAACATCCACTTGGTTTTGTTTTCGTCTACATAGGTTATCGACATCAGTGGTTCTTGCCCATATTGACTTGCCCACATTGACATGCCCATGTTGACATGCCCATGTTGACATGTCCCTGTTGACATGCCCATGTTGACATGCCCATGTTGACACGTCCATGTTGACATGCCCACATTGACATGCCCATGTTGACATGCCTATGTTGACTTGTCCATGTTGACATGTCCATGTTGACATGCCCACATTGACATGCCCACATTGACATGCCCATGTTGACATGCCCATGTTGACATGCCCACATTGACATGCCTATGTTGACTTGTCCATGTTGACATGCCCATGTTGACTTGCCCATGTTGACATGTCCATGTTGACTTGCCCATGTTGACTTGCCCATGTTGACATGCCCATGTTGACATGCCCATGTTGACTTGCCCATGTTGACATGCCCACATTGGCATATCCATGTTGACTTGCCCATGTTGACATGCCCACATTGGCATATCCATGTTGACATGCCCATGTTGACACGTCCATGTTGACTTGCCCATGTTGACATGTCCATGTTGACATGTCCATGTTGGCATGTCCATGTTGAAATGTCCATGTTGACTTGCCCATGTTGACATGCCCATGTTGACATGCCCATGTTGACATGTTCATGTTGACTTGCTCATGTTGACATGTCCATGTTGACTTGCCCATGTTGACATGTCCATGTTGGCATGTCCATGTTGAAATGTCCATGTTGAAATGGCCATGTTGACTTTCCCATGTTCAGATGTCCATGCAGACCCCGCTCAGTCACTGCAGCCTCGATTAGCATGGCCATGACTATCGACCGAAAGACTTGGTGAGCGGTGGATCTAGCCACGCGAGAACTTTGAATCCATGTCAGGAGAAAAAAGTCGTCTATAGTAAATGCCTTTACTTGGTAAGGTGGACGTTTGCAAGTAGAGAGTGTAGCTAACGCTTCCAGTTGTAGATCCTTTGTCAAGTGGAATGCATGGGCGGAGGAATGACACGAATGTGCTTGATATGCTCAAACAAAGATAAGAGGTAGTGGCAAATGATCAGGCAAAACGGAGAATCATTGTCAATTTCCACCTACCTCTGAGGGAAGAACAGATCTCGAGATCATCTGAGGAAAGCTCGTCGCAAGAACCGCTGTGCGCCATGCACCTGTCTCTTCAGTCACAACCGACGCCATCTTAGTGAGCAAGAGAGGAGAACGCCGCCACCACCACCACTACTGCAACCACTACCACCACTACTGCCACCACCACCATCACTACTGCCACCACCACCACCACTACTGCCACCACCACCATCACTACTGCCACCACCAATAATAATAATACAGACTATTTATAACGCACATACCTTCCCTAATAGCAAGCTCATGGCGTGTACAATGATAAAGTCTACACTCATACAAAACATTCTAACACTCACATACTATACAATTGAAATAAAAAGAACAATTAAATACAATACAATTAATTAAGTAGCAGGCAAAACACGAAACATAAAAGAGGCGCCTTCACTGCTCGTCAGGAAAGACTGACCGGAACAGGTGTGTCTTGAGGGAGGTTTTGAACTGGGACATGGAATTAGAGTGACGGACAGGGAAAGGTAGGCTATTCCATGTTACAGGGCCGATGTAGGAAAAAGCTCGCTGTCCTTGGGTTATCTTTTTGCGACGGGGGACATTTAACGTTTTGGTGTCTGCAGCTGAACGGTTATTTCTAGCGGGGGTGTAGACAGTGAGAATTTCTTTGAGTGCGTGTGGTGCAGTTTGATTGAAGAAGTTGAAACACATAATGGCTAGCTTATACTCTATCCTCTGAGCGACGGGGAGCCAATGCAGTGCACGAAGGAGTTTGGATGTGGGAGTTCTCTTGGGACATCTAAAGATTAATCTAGCAGCAGTGTTTTGGACTTTTTGCAGTTTGTTTAGCAGAGTGCCAGGAATGCCGGCAAGAAGAGAATTTCCATAATCAAGACGGGACAGAACAAGGGAAGTGACAAGGGTTTGAGTGGCCTGTTGTGAAAGATAGTGACGAATAGTGCCAATTTTCCTTAACTCGTAGTAAGCTAACTGGCAAACTTTGTTCACATGAACTCTCATAGAAAGATCATCATCGAACATGACACCTAAGTTCCTAACAGACTTTGAGAATTCTATCTCACTCTGGCCTATGGTTAGTTTCAGGGCCTGATCGAATTCGCCTCTACCGCCAACCAGGAGAGCTTCGGTCTTTGAATCATTAAGTTTGAGTTTGTTCTGTGTCATCCACTGTTTCACATCAGAAATACAAAGTTCACTTGCAGAGAGAAGAAATTGGATTTGACTGGGATGAGTGGAGTTGTAGAGTTGCGTGTCATCAGCAAATTCACTGTGAGAGAATGAATGACTGTCAATTACGTTGGAAAGTGGTTGGGTGTACAGTAGAAACAGCAGAGGACCCAGAACCGAGCCACCATCACTACTGCCACCACCACCACCACTACTGCCACCACCACCACTACTGCCACCACCCCCACTACTGCCACCACCACCACCACTACTGCCACCACCACCATCACTACTGCCACCACCACCACCACTACTGCCACCACCACCATCACTACTGCCACCACCACCACCACTACTGCCACCACCACCATCACTACTGCCACCACCACCACCACTACTGCAACCACTACCACCACTACTGCCACCACCACCATCACTACTGCCACCACC
This sequence comes from Theodoxus fluviatilis, assembly GCA_034096865.1. Lineage (NCBI taxonomy): Eukaryota > Metazoa > Mollusca > Gastropoda > Cycloneritida > Neritidae > Theodoxus > Theodoxus fluviatilis. The sequence goes on along the minus strand of JAWQFJ010016270.1, from coordinate 16,362 downwards.
ACCACCACTACTGCCACCACCACCATCACTACTGCCACCACCACCACCACTACTGCCACCACCACCACCAATACTGCCTCCACCACCACCACAACTACTGCCACCACCACCACCACTACTGCCACTACCACCACCACTACTGCCACCACCACCACTACTGCCACCACCACCACCACTACTGCCACCACCACCACCACTACTGCCACCACCACCACCACTACTGCCACCACCACCACCACTACTGCCACCACCACCACCACTACTGCCACCCCCACCCCACTACTGCCACCACCACCACCACTACTGCTACGACCACCACCAATACTGCCACCACCACCACCACCACTACTGCCACTACCACGATCTCGAGCACGTCCATACCAGTCCTCACCAGCGTCTCTCCCAGTGTGAGCCACCATGTGTACATTCTCTCCTGTCCCTCTTCTTTACCATTCTTCCTTCCCTCCCCCACCCCTCTCCCATGTTGTTCAATCTGCAGCCTCATCCAAGACGCTAAGAGTCGAAACAATCTATAACGTGGCCCCCTGAAAGATGTCACCCACCGCCTTTAAAATCGTGATATACGACAAACATTGTCACAATATTGCTGCCCAAAACACCATCACTATCAATGTCGTTGCCACTACCAGTATTACCACCACCATCATCACCACCATCATTGTCACTGCTGCTACCATCATTGTCACTGCTGCCACCATCATTGTCACTGCTGCTACCATCATTGTCACTGCTGCCACCATCATTGTCACTGCTGCTACCATCATTGTCACTGCTGCCACCATCATTGTCACTGCTGCCGCCATCATTGTCACTGCTGCCACCATCATTGTCACTGCTGCCGCCATCATTGTCACTGCTGCTACCATCATTGTCACTGCTGCCACCATCATTGTCACTGCTGCCACCATCATTGTCACTGCTGCCACCATCATTGTCACTGCTGCCACCATCATTGTCACTGCTGCCACCATCATTGTCACTGCTGCCACCATCATTGTCACTGCTGCCACCATCATTGTCACTGCTGCCACCATCATTGTCACTGCTGCCACCATCATTGTCACTGCTGCCACCATCATTGTCACTGCTGCCACCATCATTGTCACTGCTGCCACCATCATTGTCACTGCTGCCACCATCATTGTCACTGCTGCCACCATCATTGTCACTGCTGCAATCATCATTGTCACTGCTGCCACCATCATTGTCACTGCTGCCACCATCATTGTCACTGCTGCCATCATCATTGTCACTGCTGCCACCATCATTGTCACTGCTGCCACCATCATTGTCACTGCTGCCACCATCATTGTCACTGCTGCCACCATCATTGTCACTGCTGCCACCATCATTGTCACTGCTGCCACCATCATTGTCACTGCTGCCACCATCATTGTCACTGCTGCCACCATCATTGTCACTGCTGCCACCATCATTGTCACTGCTGCCACCATCATTGTCACTGCTGCCACCATCATTGTCACTGCTGCCACCATCATTGTCACTGCTGCCACCATCATTGTCACTGCTGCCACCATCATTGTCACTGCTGCCACCATCATTGTCACTGCTGCCACCATCATTGTCACTGCTGCCACCATCATTGTCACTGCTGCCACCATCATTGTCACTGCTGCCACCATCATTGTCACTGCTGCCACCATCATTGTCACTGCTGCCGCCATCATTGTCACTGCTGCCACCATCATTGTCACTGCTGCCACCATCATTGTCACTGCTGCCACCATCATTGTCACTGCTGCCACCATCATTGTCACTGCTGCCACCATCATTGTCACTGCTGCCACCATCATTGTCACTGCTGCCACCATCATTGTCACTGCTGCCACCATCATTGTCACTGCTGCCGCCATCATTGTCACTGCTGCCACCATCATTGTCACTGCTGCCACCATCATTGTCACTGCTGCCACCATCATTGTCACTGCTGCCGCCATCATTGTCACTGCTGCCGCCATCATTGTCACTGCTGCCACCATCATTGTCACTGCTGCCACCATCATTGTCACTGCTGCCACCATCATGCCCTAACCATCACAACCACCAATGCCACAAGCACAACCACACTACTATCCCTTCCACCACACCTACTACAACCACTACCACCATCACTATCACCACTACAGTCTCTACCATTTCTGCCACCACCACCAGTACCTCTGCCACCCCCACCACCACTACTGCCACCACCACCACCATTACTGCCACGACCACCACCACTACTGCCACCACCACCACCAGCACCACTACTGCCACTACCACGATCTCGAGCACGTCCATACCAGTCTTCACCAGCGTATCTCCCAGTGTGAGCCACCATGTGTACATTCTCTCCTGTCCCTCTTCTTCACCATCCTTCCTTCCCTTCCCCACCCCTCTCCCATGTTGTTCAATCTGCAGCCTCAAGTGGTGAAGGTGATGCCAGAGGTACTGGTGGTGGTGGCAGTATTGGTGGTGGTCGTAGCAGTAGTGGTGGTGGTGGTGGCAGTAGTGGTGGTGGGGGTGGCAGAGGTACTGGTGGTGGTGGCAGAAATGGTAGAGATTGTAGTGGTGATAGTGATGGTGGTAGTGGTTGTAGTAGGTGTGGTGGAAGGGATAGTAGTGTGGTTGTGCTTGTGGCATTGGTGGTTGTGATGGTTAGGGCATGATGGTGGCAGCAGTGACAATGATGGTGGCAGCAGTGACAATGATGGCGGCAGCAGTGACAATGATGGTAGCAGCAGTGACAATGATGGTGGCAGCAGTGACAATGATGGTGGCAGCAGTGACAATGATGGTGGCAGCAGTGACAATGATGGTGGCCAGCAGTGACAATGATGGTAGCAGCAGTGACAATGATGGCGGCAGCAGTGACAATGATGGTAGCAGCAGTGACAATGATGGTGGCAGCAGTGACAATGATGGTGGCAGCAGTGACAATGATGGTGGCAGCAGTGACAATGATGGTGGCAGCAGTGACAATGATGGTGGCAGCAGTGACAATGATGGTGGCAGCAGTGACAATGATGGTGGCAGCAGTGACAATGATGGCGGCAGCAGTGACAATGATGGTGGCAGCAGTGACAATGATGGTGGCAGCAGTGACAATGATGGTAGCAGCAGTGACAATGATGGTGGCAGCAGTGACAATGATGGTGGCAGCAGTGACAATGATGGTGGCAGCAGTGACAATGATGGTGGCAGCAGTGACAATGATGGTGGCAGCAGTGACAATGATGGTGGCAGCAGTGACAATGATGGTGGCAGCAGTGACAATGATGGTGGCAGCAGTGACAATGATGGTGGCAGCAGTGACAATGATGGTGGCAGCAGTGACAATGATGGTGGCAGCAGTGACAATGATGGTGGCAGCAGTGACAATGATGGTGGCAGCAGTGACAATGATGGTGGCAGCAGTGACAATGATGGTGGCAGCAGTGACAATGATGGTGGCAGCAGTGACAATGATGGTAGCAGCAGTGACAATGATGGTGGCAGCAGTGACAATGATGGTGGCAGCAGTGACAATGATGATGGCAGCAGTGACAATGATGGTAGCAGCAGTGACAATGATGGTAGCAGCAGTGACAATGATGGTGGCAGCAGTGACAATGATGGTGGCAGCAGTGACAATGATGGTGGCAGCAGTGACAATGATGGTGGCAGCAGTGACAATGATGGTAGCAGCAGTGACAATGATGGTGGCAGCAGTGACAATGATGGTAGCAGCAGTGACAATGATGGTGGCAGCAGTGACAATGATGGTGGCAGCAGTGACAATGATGGTGGCAGCAGTGACAATGATGGTGGCAGCAGTGACAATGATGGTGGCAGCAGTGAC